>JBCNYG010000013.1:11677018-11688957 GCA_039654305.1 Porochilus rendahli | reverse complement strand
GCCCGAAGAGGGTGGATACACCCCCGGTGTGTAGATATATATATATATATATATATATATATATATATATATATATATATATATATACACACATACACACACATATATAATGTAGAAATAAGGTACTTATACACTATAGGCTCATGATGTTCGTGAAACAAACAAGAAAAGCTTCAGCTTCACATTCTTGAAGTAGTGCTCCCTGGTGTGAGACTGGGCCATTCATGCATCACACAGAGGAACTAAACCCCAGTGAAACTCATTTAAAGAACCAAAGCGAAGGAGGATGTATATCCAGTGAAAATGAAATGAAATTGTTGCTGCTCTCCCTTATGTTTAACACATACTTCAGGAAAGAGTTCAGCTTTCCTTGTGACTGGAGTTAAACATTATGCTGAGTGATAAAAAAAATATAAAAAAATTCAGTGTTCATATTTTTCCAGTAAATTTTTAAACACTCCCTTGATAGCACATTATTTCATATGTCTGTTGAAATCCACCTACACACGTTTTGCTGAAAGTGGTGTTGTTTTAAATATTGTAATATATTCCATACTGACAAACAGCATAATAAACCAGGCACTGGCCTTTAACAACCTCTATTTCCACAGATATTATTTTTCAGGGTGATCTTTTACGGAGGAGTTATAGCTGAATACAAAACAGACAAGGAGCAAACAACATGAAAAACAGTCTCTCTAAGACAGAAGCCAAGCTTTTTAGCCAACTGTGCATAATTTAATGGGAAATACAATAATGTTTTCCTCTTGTCTCATGATATATAATAATAACAGTGCTTAACATGCCGTATCTCAGAGAAGTAGAGGACAGTCGATTTATTTTCATCACACAGAGAAAAATCAGCTAGTACACCATCTCTGTAAGTTGTTTCTATTTTTTTATGTAGGTCTTGTGAGCTCAGTTCATGGAGTAATTCTGGTGTGTAAGTTGGACTGAATTTTTGGCAGTGCTTTAAGTAACTATGGCTGAGAGAACCTTTAGAACCCAAGTACTTTATTAAAAGGTCAGACTTCACCATTTTTTCTGTGCAGCACGCTTGTCACTACGTGCAATAATTTGAAGAACGGCGCCTGTGCTTTGGTATGACATGCAACATTTTCCCCTGAGAAAAGCTTATATTTATGACAGTGTTACCAATGAAACAAATAAAAACAAGACTACATAGCACTGTGTATTTTCTGTATGTTTCTTTAAGTTTCACTTTCAATCATGCAGCAAATATGCACAACCCAAATGCAACATTGTTTAATCAATAATATAATAGTGCAGTTGTATTTGTGGAACGTGGCACATATTGTGGCACTATAATTCTGATTCAAGACTAGCTGACAGAGTAGTATTGCACAATTCTGTGCTGGATTACGTGTCCCTGCAGTGCTGTTTTTTGCTTAAAGCCTGCACAAAAGTAATTCCCAACTGGGGCATGAAGTTAGGCTGCCAGTGGCGTTCATGAACAGTGAGTAAACTATCCTGTAATGGGTACTTCTGCGTTTCAAATTATGTTACAAAGAGTCTGAAAAAAATAATTCAGAAGCACACAGAAGGGACAATATTCCATTTTTTGGTATTTTTGCAGTTAATTGTGGATGATAAATAAGCATAATAAATAAGGGCAGTGACAGCTCAGTGGTTAAAGCTCTGGCTTACTGATATAAAAAGTCAGGGTTTCAAGCCCCACTACCTCCAAACTGCCACTGTTGTAAGTCACTGGATAAAAACGTCTGCCAAATGCTGTAAATGTAAATATATGTAAGCAGTTTGGGTTAAAAGAAATGATTTTCAGTTGGAAAAATACACCCTAAACCCTGGTTTAAATAGACTAGCAATGCTAAACCGTTCATATTTCAAAAATATAAAGAGAAAAATAAGGTTTACATTTTTAGCACCCACATCAGATAGGTTATTTTGGATTTTTGTGGAACCATAATGCAAGAAGAAGTGTAGCTTCATGCAGTCTATTAGAGACAGTCATGACAGGAGATTACAGAGTGAATCACAGCACATTCGCTTTCTATTTGAGCTCATGTGTTTCAGCCCACCGGGGCATGGTGGCATAGTGTTTAAAACTCTCATCTCACAGCAAGAAGGTCCTGGATCGAGCCTTGTCGTTTGAAAGGGCATTTCTGTGAACACAGAAAGTCAAGACTTGCATGTTTGGCTCACTAGCTATTCCTGATTTCCACTAGATATGAATGTTGGAGTAAATGGTTGTTCGACTGTACTGACCATGTGATGGATTGAGGAGCGGTTCAGGGTGAATGTGTCTGTCACGCATTCTTTTTATGCCCTTAATAAGATCTTGCAAAAAAATCTATTATTCAAATCTTATATTTTCACTGCTGAGCTGGTGATGGGTTTCACTGCTCTGCGCATTCACTCTTGATAGACGCTCTTTTTGTCAGCAGGTGACAGTGACATGAGCACCCAAAAAACAATACATACCACATGAGACAGTTTAATATTGCACAACGTGAATTAAATGACTTGAAGAAATGATTCACAAAATGTCAGCTTTCTTCTTATGCATTTATATGAGCTCAGCTCAGCACAGCTTTACTCTCAAATACTTTGCTTAGTACTGTGAGATCAAAAACATCAAACACAATCCAGAACCAGCCTCGATGGAGATTTAAAGATTGATGTTTGCTGCAATATACACAGGGCTCAAATCATAACAAGGTTATGCTAATGACCAGATACTTCATTATGGTTCACTGAACAATGTCTAAACATTACAGTTTTAGAAACATTTATCTCGGAAGCTGTCACATATTTGGGTGCTTTTGAGAAAGTTTTACATAATGTTTAAGAAAGTCACAGCAATATCAGCAAAGCATCAGATTTATGTATAGATAATTTACTATGTCACAGCATCTGCACATTTCCTTTCAAAGGATTCAAGGTCACCTGACTCATGTTTACATCACCGGAACATTACACAAGGACTCCGTACACACCCTCACTTTGAAATTATTGCTCTGAGTCACTTATTGCCAATCTATACCAAATTATTTGTTTATTTATTCCCTTTATTGTGTATGAACAGTTTTGTCCCACCAATAGCAATTATCTACCTGTCCTCACATAGCGTTTACATGCATTATCTCTGCCAGCCTTACCTACCTTGTATTTGGATTATCTCTATTGTGTTGTTTACCTGATAAATTGACCTCTACCTGTCTCTCATCATCTGCCTTTTAACTGTGTTTTTAAATTGTCTGTTTTTTAAGCCCTTCTCCTACCATTTTCATTCATACAATGTTTTGCAGCCAGTCAGGCCTTCATTTTCTCCACCTCTTATCCATTGGGGTTGTAGCTGATCTGGTGCCAATCCCAGCTGCCACCGGCCAGGTGGTGGGAAATTTAGAGTAGCCAGGTGACCAAATCCACATGTATTAAGACCGAATCCCTTAAAGGAAATCCATGCAAGAACAGAGATAACATGGAGCCCCAGAGCATTGTAGGAACATTATATGTGCAATACTACAGCCAATATTCTGTCCAATACATTATCGAGTCCTCCTGATAACATTCTGTCTTAGCTGGCATCTGACAAGTGTTGCTAGCTTTAGGAATGTAAAAGGATTATTCATGCCATTACTCTAGCCTGAAGACAATGCTAATGAATAAGACTAATGAATTTCCTTTCAAATGATGTAGTTTGACTTACCCAGTTCAAACTGGTCTGAGCGGTTATCACATGTCTGTTTGACCTCTTCACTGTCCCAGCCGAGAGGGTACAGAGCACATCCTGAACCAATGAGAAGACCTGCAGAAATGACAAATAAATACAGTTAAGTTGGTATTATTTATTAAAACAAGGAGTAATAATGAAACCTATCTCATCATCTCATCTCTAGTAGGAAGTACTGGTTTTCCGAAAGCACGTGTGTCCTAAAGATTAACCTTTTCATGATGTGCTTATTCACAACATTGTATTAGTTACATGAGCACTCATGATATAGATATATAAAAAACTGCAGTGAAACTCAGAGTTCAAGATACCTCTGCAAGGCATACATTAACTTTAAATTAAAAATTATAACTTGGCATAGTTTTAATGAAACATCTCCCCCTAGTGGGCTTTTGATGAACATTTTGTTGCCTATTTTTTAAACAATTGGGCATATTTTTCGGAATTACATAATTTTCTAAAACATTATCCTATAAACAGATCACCCCATAAATGCAATGGGTTGTTACCTGTACCCCATCTTCTAGAAAAAAATCCCAATCCATGCATAAATTTTGAGTTATCTTGGACACAAACAAACTAAGAAACTCATAATTCATCATTTTCCGAACTGCTTATTCCTAATTAGGGTCGCGGGGAGGCTGGTGCCCATCTCAGCCGACTCTGGGAGAGGGCAGGGTACACCCTGGACAGCTCACCAGGCCATCACAGGGCCTAAACTAAGAAACTGTATTAATAGAATTAGAGTGAGAGAGACAATATTTAGCAATGCTTTTCAGAAGTTTAGGCATGAAGATAACATCAGCATGCATTTTGAAAAGGCAATGTGGCAGCTGCTAATCTGCTTTGTGACAGTAAGTGATATTAAAAATAGTCTAAAAGACCTTATTTGAACCCCAGTCCCTCTTGCGGCTTCATCTCCCATGTCACAAGAGGCTTCTTGCTGCTCATTGCATTTTGCTATTCACGAGGTCTCAACACAAAGCTGCAAGGTCAGCTCTGGATAGATCTGAGCTCTCAGTGCACCAGCTGAGGGGCTTTGCTGTCACATGAGGTTAATCCATTCCAATTTGCCTCTTGCTCGCCTATCAGTTTTGGGCCAGTCATGGAGAGAGCAAGACACACAGGCCCAACCCTGAATAACCCTTCCGCATGGAGGAGCAGAAAAAGATAAGGGGAATAAATCAATCCCCACACAAGTCTATCATACTCTTCAGAAATGAGGAAAGGCAGATACATTCATTATAGCCACACTCCAATAAAGAGTGTTTCTATACACGACAGCTTCCGTACTTTAATACGTTCTGGCTCTTAACAGCGAATATACAGAATGCATAAAGTAGAAGTTGTTATAAGACTGCACAGAAGGTTTCACAGCATGATATAAATTGAAAGAAATGGATCCTCACATTCACTAGTGTGCAAGGAGGCATGATGAACGTGCTGCTCAATGGTGTTAGCATTTATTTGCACCTAATAAAGCACTTGCAGCCTTTCTCAGCCTCCATGGGTAATACACTGTATGAAGAATTTCTTAATTAGACTTTAATGAATAATTTAAAAATACATCACTTAAGCTATGGTATAGTTAGTGCAGATGATCGCAAAACAAAGAGATTATACATAACAAAGAGAATCTACATAACAAAGCGACTGGGCAGTGGTTAAGGCTCTGGGTTACCGAGTAGAAGGTCAGGGTTCAAGTGAACTACCGCTGTTGTGGCCTTGAGAAAGACCCTTAACTCCCAACCGCTCAGTCTAATAATGATATAAAAATGTAAGTCACTCCGAATAAGGGTGCCTGCCGAATGCCAGAAATATAAATGTAGGATCCTTGTGTGAGCAAGAATACGCCAAAATCAATGATAATTAAAAAAAATGTTGTGTGCCTGTTCCTAGCATGACAATCACTTTTTTTTCTGACAAATGCCTTTGTTTATATTTATTTCAGCTTTGGTCTTGTCTCTGCTCCTGTTCTATTACTGGTTTACTACCGTATTGTATTCTCCTAATATATTAATTGCTTAATTCTTTTTCACTATTTCTATGATTAGCTTGTCTGTCCCTATGGAGTCTGATGATGTCCCATGGACTGACCTAAAATAAAGTACATGTGAATCCCTACACTTCTGCCCTGTCATTTAATCATGAACACAGCTTCACAAATTGAATTTAAAGTAGAATTACAACAATACATATTAATTTGCAGGACATTCAGCTTCTCTAGTTTCTTTCTCTCGACTCACTGTCCTACTTTTAAAATGTGGGTGGGTTTCTACCACAGAGTCAAACGCTCACAGGATGAGACCTTATTTATGATTCATCAAAAGCTTCTGGGACTCTCTGTTGGTCACTACTAAAAATGTCACTGTTGAAAAATTTTCTCCACAAATTAGAGCTTATATAATTTCCTTGTGCAAGCCACAACAACTGAGAGAATGCACAAGTTCGTAGCCATACTGAGAAGGCAGCAAATTTCTTCTCATTTCTGAACAGACTCATGAATTCTCTTTTATGTCGTAAGTAATGTCAGTAGATAAAGAAGCATGTAATCGGCTTAAAATGTCCCGCAATGTTGAAAAACAGAAAGAAAGGGAGGATTGCTTTTCCTCACTTCGTAGTTTTGGCAAAAGCTAACAGTCATTTTGTTCAAGCATGCTGCATCTTATCCCTGTCTAAAGTTCAACAACTATTTGCATGAAATTAGATATAAACGTTCTGAAATCTAAACACCTCAAGGTATTGAATCTACCAACTGTAAATTCAAGTTGGAAACAAAGCAAACAAATAATCATAAGTACATTCATGTCCCCAAGCACAACTATCCCAAGTACACACATCCATGAATAATAGACACAGGACAACCAAATGAAAGTACACAATAACACATCTAGTGTATGTTACGACATGCACACCTTTTCTATTCATTTCCCTCATTATAACTAGCTGGATGACAGAGAATAAGGAAAGCAGGTGGCTCCGGTCTCCAGCGATCATCCAACCAAAGTAAAGCTTCAGTCTTTCATCTTCCTCCTGTCTGTTCCTCTTTCTCTCTCTCCCCCCCTCTTTTCATCTGCATGTTCTATTCATCAAACCTTTAGCAAAGCACATTATCAGCTCCAACAAACACAGGACTGGAGGCTGATGTTGCTGATGTTCCTACACTTACATACATACAATACAAATACTGAATTGGGGCTGAAACAGAACTTTCTCACAAGAATATGATGCAGCATAACCATAACACACCTACTTATGTTTTGGTGTTGAAGTTGGATCTGCAGAAGATGGACGTTCTTCCAAAAAATTATTAGCTCTTACACAACTGAACTTCCCCACAGAACTGGGCATCTTTTAAATTTATATGCATTTAGGCGTGGCACGGTGGCATATGGTTAGTGCTTTTGCCTCACAGCAAGAAGGTTCTGGGTTCAAGTCCCTGTGATTGTGTGGGTGTCATGGAGTTGCTCTAGTTTCCTTCCAAAGTCAAAAGACAGGAGTACCTGGAGAAAAACCGCCACACAGGGAAACCAGGCATACTCCACACAGAAATGTCTAAGCCAGAGACTCAAACTCACGACCTTCTTGCTGTGAGACAGACAACGTTATGCCACCATACCACCCACAAAGCAAATTCTTTCTAAGTAAAGTACAGTATTGCAATCTCTTTCACAGTCGCCATATTTGTGCTTATCGCCTCTGAACTGCCCTCTTGTGGATATACCGCCTAATATTGATGACGTCCTGGGTCAGAGTCCCGGGCTTAGGTGTTTCTTTGTTGAGTTTTCATTTAGTCCACATGGTTTTGTGGGTTTCCTCCTGGTACTCCGGTTTCCTCCCACAGTCCAAAAACATAAACATTAGGTTTATTGGCTTTTTCAAATTGCCCCAAGGTGTGAGGGAGAATGGTTGGGTGTATGTGTGTTGGACCTGTGAGTTGTTCAGGGTGTGCCTCACCTTTGCCCAGTGTAGGTTGAGATAGGCTCCCGCCTCCACACAAGCCTAGTAGGATTAAACAGTATGGCAAATGAGTGAGTGAGTTTGCTTTGTAAGCGGTGGTGGTCATGAAATACTTTCCAGAATGTAGCAGAGAACTTTTTTGCTCTGCTGTCTCATGGACTTGTAGGCATGACAAAAATTTGTCTCTACACCTTTGCGGTGTATCACCATATAGATGACTATTCATTCATTTTCTATGCTGCTTAATTCTAATTAGGGATGCGAGAAAGCTGTCGCCTATCTCATCCGACTCAGGGCGAGGATGGGGTACACCCTGAACATCTCGCAAGGCCACTGCAGTGCCAACACACATACAGCCATTCACACTCTCACCTAGGGGCAATTTGGAACAGCCAATCAGCCTACTTTGCATGTTTTCGGATTGTGGGAGGAAATGGGAGTACCCTGTGAAACCAACGCAAGCATGGGGAGAACATGCAAACATCACACAGAAATGCTTTAAGCCCAGGAATCAAACCCAGGACCTTCTTGCTGTGAGGTGAACAACTACTGCGCCACCGTGCTGCTGTATAAATGATTGTAACTTAAAAAAAAAAAACTCCTAAACTTTCTTCAAAAACTTCTGCTAGTGTTACAATTTCTTCTTTCTGGTTCTGGTGGTACTACTGGACCAGCCCTCTCATATCAGAATAGAAATTTCTCATTAATGCACAAAGCTGAACACATAAAAACCTTTGCAGAAAAAAACAATTGCAGTGATTATTTTTTCTAAATGTGACAAGACTCTTAGAGCAGGACGTGGCTACTTCAGTTCCACTACATGTAACATTGTTCATAAAAATCGTGTTCATATTATGATAAAAGTGCTATACAGAAATAGCATGATTAGCAGACTGCTTTTTAGCATGTGGCCTGTTAATGCTCATTCCTTTGCTTTTCATTAGGCATTTTGCATGTTTAATCCCATCCTCCACACTCCCTATGTGGGATATTGAGAGCCTCAGCTTGTGCAGTGGAGAGGGTGGGTAAGGATTACTAAGAATGGAAATGGCAAATACAGATATGGTCTTCATGCCAAGATGCCATGGGGGCAGACTTGTGAACGACAGCTTGAGCTTGAAGGCATCCCTCTTAATGTGTTTCCACAGTGTAAAAGCTATTTTGGAAGTTGTCTGCTATAATAAACATATTTATTGGTCTTTGGGGACAAGTGCGTCAGTAATGATGAGCACCAAGGGAACTGATGCAAATGTATTATTCTTATTACTCTTATTTCTCTTATTACAACTGAATACTGCCTAGTATCTCTTAAAAACATTGCTTTATTATTATTACTATTTTAGATCATTTCAAACTAAGTTTGTAGAATTTATGCTAATATTAGTGTCCCAGGCATACAGCATCGCATAGACAAGCGCCAAGCATTTAATGACTAGATCAGAGTACATCGAGGGATGCAAGGGAGCCATCAAATCCAGCCGGAGAGCTTTAATACAACAAAGTAGTCAGATGTTCAGATCACAGGACAGATCACAAAATATTAATTATTTTTTTCTTCAACATGGAATTTGGTGTTATTGATCTTGAACACCAAGAAGCTTGCCACACTCCTGACTAGTAAAAAACACTCAACATTTGGATACAGCTGTTCAAAGGGAAGAAGATATTCAAATAGAGTCATGTTTTTATCCTTCAAGTGGTAGTAAACTTAGCTACTCATATGTTACGGAGGGTCTTCCTGATTGCCTTGTGTCTGATGGTGGATGGACCTTCAACATACTAATCAAGCCTGATTTATATCTTGCCACAAATACATTATTTAAAATCAAAACAATTTTTGGACAAACTGCTGCTTAATTAATAAAACCTTTTCACTTCATAACTATTGTGGTCAGTCCAGAATTTACAATAAAAAAGTATAAAGTATCATTGCTCCTATCTCATCCCATCCTCAGGCTGAGGGTCTGGAGTCATAGATGCATACACAAGAGCTCTCCACTGCTGCTGTGAACCCATAACTCTCTTCAGGATTGAGTTATACCACTGGGTCCCAAATCCTCTTCTGACCTGCACATTCACACTTAATGGCAATCTGGAATAGCCAATTAGCCTAATGTGCATGTACTTTGACTGTGGGAGGAAAGCCAAGCAAGCATGGGGGGACTATATATGCCCCATAAGTAAATGTCCTCACTGGGCTCAAACCAGGCACCTTCCTTCTTTGAGGTGGAATTGCTAACCACGATGCCATCATTTCGCCAGCATAACAGGCTTTGATGTCATTAAAAAAAGCTCATGAAATTATTTTTTAGTTTATTACAAACCAACAACAATGGTTAACGACTTACGACATCAAGTATCATTTTAAGGAACAAAGAAAAATGTTTATTTTCTGAGAATTCTATAAAAGAATTCTGTCAAATATGTTTTGTCCTGATAACACCCGACAGCAGATGGTTTTAATTTCAGTATGTATTGGGATTGTGAAATATTTATATCAGAGTATCATATTTACAAATTTATGAATAATACAGACACAACATTTGAGATTGTGATCGATCTATTATTTAAAAAAAAAAAAAAAGAGAGGACTTCTAGAACCCTTAAGATTGCTTTGGTGGTCTCTGTGTACAACCATTAAATAGTATGTTTGGAGCCCTATATCCAAGTGTTTATTAGAAAAGGATCTGAGTAGAGCCACCATGTACTGTCAAAGCCTGACTATGAACTTTAAACATTCCATCCATCCATTCATTTGCCAAACCACTTACTCCTACTCAAAGGCGGGGTACACCCTTAGCAGCTTGCCAGACCATCATAGGGCCAAATTCACCACTCACACATAAGGGGCAATTTGGAGCTGCTAATTAGCCTAATGTGCATGTCTTTGGATTGTTGGAGTAAACCAGAGTACCTGGAGGAAACCCATGCAAGCACAGGGAGAACATGCAAACTCCACACAGACACGTCTTCGCGGAGCCCAGGGACTTGGACCCAGGACCTTTCAAATAAAGAGTTGATCCGAAACTACAATTTTATCCCGTAACTCATGTCTGTTGAAATGCCACTTTTTAACAACACACCTGACAACAGATCCTGCTTTATCACATTATCACTGAGATATGCAATTAAAAAAGAAACACTTGACAAAAACCTAAGCAGCACTATGAATGGGTGATAATGAGATAAATTTGAGAGCTTTAGACAACTGTGAAGAGCTACATCTGTTTTTAGAACTGCAATCATGGAAGTTGAAACTGGTTAGAGCCACTACAAACCCACGGGAAACTTCAGGAAATGATGTACAGCTCCAAGTGGTTATAAAGTAAACCTAACGTTTTTACCGCAAAACCATAACAGCAAACACAACAGCTTCGAAACAATCTGATGTAAGACTCAAGTACCTTCGTGCCTTAACAGATTATATTAGAAAATGCAAATGAGATGAGAAGCCACAGGCTATGTATGAAATATGCAGAGCTAACATTTTATTCACATCATATGCACTAATACCATTATTCCTTAATTACTTTTATTGAAACCTGCCTACAG
This sequence comes from Porochilus rendahli, assembly GCA_039654305.1. Taxonomy (NCBI): domain Eukaryota; kingdom Metazoa; phylum Chordata; class Actinopteri; order Siluriformes; family Plotosidae; genus Porochilus; species Porochilus rendahli. Next base: position 11,677,730 of record JBCNYG010000013.1, on the reverse strand, counting down.
AGCTGCTCCCAGGCTTGTATAAATTCTAATGTAAGGAATACTGACTATATTTGTTTCCAGGCAAAATGCCACACATTCATATAGCAGTATGCTCTTTCAAACACATCGTTCATCTTACTACAAAGAGTTTGGCTTTGTAACCAGACAATGAAGCTGTCTGGCTAACCACATCCAGCCACTCCTCCCCACAGCCCTATTAATATATCCTCAATATTCTTCACCTTGTTCAGACGCTGCACAACGTTTTACAGAGAGTATGACCCCGTCTATCACCAAATCATCCTTCCTCCTCCACTAGTGTTCAATATGTAGCTATAAGTGGGCCCTGATGGGCACTTGTCAGTGGTTAATGCTTCCTCTGACTCTCGCTGATTATCCTACAGCTACTCATTCGGGCTAGTCTCAAACCATTGTGTGTACTTAAAAGTAATTAAAATTTAAAGATGCACAGTTCATACACGGAGCAAGATGTGAAGTTTAACGGAGATTCCACGGAGACAGGAACCCATTTTAACCTTCAACACTTAATGACATTGTATGAGGTAGAATTTTATAAGCATTTATTGCGTTAATTAGGTGCAAAGGAAACAATGGACTGTTTATAGAATATAGCAATAATAAATTATGTGTGGCAAGTGTGTGTGTGTGTGTGTATGTATATGTTTGAATATATGTAGGCAGGAATAAAAGTTAGACAGTTCCCTCTTGTTGG
>JBCNYG010000013.1:11553870-11568235 GCA_039654305.1 Porochilus rendahli | reverse complement strand
TGCGATGGCCTGGCGAGCTGTCCAGGGTGTACCCCGCCCTCGCACAGAGTCGGCTGAGATGGGCGCCAGCCTCCCCGTGACCCTAATTAGGAATAAGTGGTTCAGAAAATGAATGAAGGAAAAGGATGTTTAAGCGAACAAGTAAATGTAAACCAGTTTACTCTTTTCTTTCTGACTCATAGTTGCCGGCAGATTTTCTGGAGCGTCTGAGTCTACACATTGAGGATTCCTCACCAATCTGTCGCTCGCCATATTCTGACCCCATTCCCTCCTCTGTCATGACTAACGTTTTGGAGAAACCAGAGGAAGCATCACGTTCCCCGAGTCCAACACGTCACGACCTCCATGAACCTCACGAGCACCCAGGTTTCCTGATTGGCACACCTGTGAGTGGAGATGAACGTCTGGGTTTGGGTTTGAGGGGTGTGGCTAAGTGTGATGTGTATAGCAGTGACACAGCACTGTACTGCCCAGATGAGCGGCGTCGTGAGCGCAGGCCCAGTGTTGACCTGCATCGCTTCCCTCATTTCAACACCTCTGTGGGTGGAGCCTCCAGTTCCTACTCCAGTTTTAGTGGGGGTGGGTCTGAAGAAAAAGGGGCAGAACCTCCTTACAGCACCACTTCCTCTCCTCAACACCACGGGATCTACATGGAGTGGCGGGATGGTATCGAGTATGAGCACAAAAGTGATGATTCCTGGGAAAGAGAAAGTCCAAGTGCTTTCAGTGCATCCCACACTTATCAAAATGGTGGCTCTCCTCTCTACAGTGGTGCAATGTCATGCTACAGTGAACCATATGAGCCTCTCCCACCATCCACCTCGCCCAGTGTCAACTATGGTGACAGTCGGCGAGGCAGTGCACTGGTACCAGAAGAGGAGGAGGAGCCAGAGGAGGAGCAGGAGGTGCTGATTGGCCGATGGAGGAGATTGAGTGTAGAGGATGTCAGTGCTCACTCATTCTGCAGTGCCGGACGTGCTTCACCTTACAGCTTCTCCGAGCAGCACTTCTCCGTTCGACCTGCCAAGATCCGGCTTGGCCCCCTCTACAGCAGCTTCCAGGAGGGAAATGATGCTTATGGGCACCATGGTACTGCTCTGCTAGATCCGTTCTCCAGCGCTGATCTCCGGAATACACACATGTACAGCACAGAGGATGAGAACCAGGAGGTGGAGCAGCAGGTGGCTGGACTCGAGCAAGAATATGAAGATGAGGAGGGGGACGTGAGTCCCAACAGCTCCAATGAGTCACTGGAAATGGGATCCATGGAAATTGGGGCTGAGCTGCAGTCATTCCAGGCAGACCGGATCAGCGCCTCCCCTCAGGAAACAAGTTCTCCTCAGACTCAGGCAGCATCGCAGTACCAAACGTTCACCACTTTGGGCCTGACGAGGAAGGACAGTCTAACAAAAGCGCAGCTTTATGGCACTCTGCTCAATTGAAAACCCTGGAAGGACCCTGTATCTCATCTACAGTTAAATGTTTTAAAATACAGAAAAAAACACATTTATTTCAAGAGGGGGGGCCTCAGCAGAGCTCAGCTCCATTTTGTTATAATCATCTGTGGACCTGATTTCACATTATTTAGTTTGAGCCACATGTCTGAGTGCGCTACTGAGAATCATTATAAACTGAGTGATGCATATTATTGTTTCTTCAGAACACATGATTTTGGAAATATGCTATTAAACTTAGAGCTAGGGTGATTAAAAGATTTCTAGATTTTTATTTTCTAAAGTTGTGTATAATGATTTTGTGAAAAGCTCAAATAATTATCTACACCTTGTTTACAAAAGTTTTGTTAACTACATTCGTATACATGTGTTTTTGTCGATAAACGTAAATCACCAAACACTTACTGATGTTTGGCTGATTCACCACACCCACACAATAACAGAACATGAAAATTTGTGAGAAAGTGGTAAAAGAGCACCTCCTAGCAACGTGCACTAAATATTCTATTAATGCAGCTTAGCCACTGTACACTAGTGCAGCTAACACAGACCTGCTAACATTTCTTCTTCTACTTTTATAACCCCTCATTTCTTTTGTCCTGACTGACTTGTCGAATGTATCAATTTATTTTGGAATTGTTTTCTTTTATGTTAATTGTAGGTAATGTGTTTCAGGAAATGTTTATTGGAATGGTTTGTAACTATTTACTAAACTTTACAATATAATTTGTTGACAAGTCTAACTGGGTAGTGCAATGTGAACGTTATTAATTTTTGAAATTAGGTAGTGTAATACTGGAAATGCTACGGAGGACCTTCACCTCCTTGCTCCGCCCTTGGAAAGCAATCCATCACTATGATTCAGTTTTTTGGGAAATTTTCCTTTGAGGGCATTCCAATAATAAATCAAAAAACAACCAATAAATTATTTACTTCATTTTAACATGCCGATACACCAAATTTTCTGCCATAATTTCTCTGCATAACAGATGTCAGATCAGTAATCAGATCGCTACCGAGAATTTCATACTGATGTCAGTGTGGTACTGATCATTTAATCAGGACACTTCTCTGTGGTGCACTCAGACTTTTTTCTTACCCGACTGCGTTTTCTATGTTCCTGCTCAGTGGTGATTTTTCTAAGTGGAGATGAAGTCATGATGTTCTGTGGTTGATATGAAGCTCGGATGTTTCTATTGCAGATCCAATGTTTGTGAATGCTATTTATTTAGGTTAAGGTTATAGTAGGAGTCAGATCAGGTCCAGCTTCACCCACTACACATTTGCAGTTTGTATGATCTTGACTGATTTTTTAATAATTAAAAAAAAACATTTATCTTATTTATGTATTTTAGAAATTGTGATTTAATACTCATGGTGTGATGTGAGGTTTGAGTTCATGAAAAATTTACAGCACTGCGAAGGTTGACGACATGCAACTGCAAAAGGGCATGCTGACTTTGAGAGTGGAAGTGAAATGTTTTATCCCTAGCTGTATTCATTGTTCAACATATCATTGATAAATGAAATTCTGATTACACAGAGAATGATCATGGTTTTAACACCCATATGACTGCTGAAGAACAATTTAAAGCCTTAAATTTAAAACCAATAGATTGGTGACTTCCAAAATACTGCTCAGTACCAAAAGCTAGCTAAACTGATTGGAAGAGATTTGTGCTAATGTAGCTGGCTAGCTAATGGGATAATTAGCAGTTAGCATATGGGATTAATACTGAATCACATAAACAAGGCACACAGTGCATTATATAATGCACACACTGCGACACAGCTTTGATATTCCATAGCCAAGCCCCTGCCCCTCTGATTTGCTGATGTACAGGTTAACGTTTGTTGTCTTGTGTTTCAGCTCCTCTACCTCACAGACACTCCTCTGTTTATGTTCCCCTGTAATCAGACATGCCATCATGCATGAACCTCCTTAACCCTGCTGTTTTGTTTACCTTCCTTTAATAAAGCACAACCACTACACCAGAGCTGTCTCACTTTCTCTAATAAAGCACAATCACAACACCAGTGCTGTCTCACTCTCTCTGCCTGGTAACTGATTCCCAGGTTTTATACAGGTGAAGAAAGGGTTTTTTAATACATATGGAATATCATATATCATTTATAGGGAAAACTATTTTTCTGTATTTTTTTTTCTGTCAAAATTTTTTGTTCTAGCTCATGCTCAACATGTCACTTTCTGGTTGAACACATCTGTCACTACTACATTGAGCCAGTAGTAACAAGTGGGGCACTTGTGCAGGATTGTATACACATAATTGTTACTGTACAACTACGCGGTGCTCTTGGTCAATCCAAAATGTTTACAAACTCTCAAACCTGAACATTTAGGTAGTAAAAGTGAAGTTTTGGCTTTCTTAAGGCAATATTTATATGTACGCCATTATTATACAACTACTAGTGTGCAGAATTATGCAACTTAATAAAAAACAAAGATTTTCACATCTCACTTGTTTATTTTCACCTGTTAAAGTGAGAATAATAAACAAACTCAAAATTTACAAGTAAACATTTCATAAATTTAAAAAAAAAAAACTCAGTGACCAATATAGCCCCCCCTTCTTTTGGATAACAGTCACAAGCCTTCCATTCACGGAGTCAGTCAGTTATGTTCATCTGGTCAGAATCAACTTTTTGTGCAACTGCAACCACAGAATACCAGACACTGTTCAGAGAGGTGCACTGTTTACCTTCACTGGAAATGTCCTGCTTAAGAAGGGCCCAAAAGTTCTCAATAGGGTTTTAGTCAGGGGAAGAAGGGGGCCGTGTCATTAGTTTTTCGTCTTTAAGGCCTTTACTGGCAGCCACGCAGGTGAGTACTTTGGTGCATGTGATGGAATGTGTTTTTGCATAAAAATCAAAGTCTTCTTGAAAGATCAGACTTTTTGCTGAACCACTGCTTCTAAAAATTGGCAGTTGGAATGAGAGTTGATTCTGAGTCCATTTTTAACACGAAGAGGGCCAACTAGCTCTTCTTTAATAATACCTGCCCATACCAGAACCCCACCTCCACCTTACTGCCATCTGTGTAGAGCTCTTTGCCCGTTACTGATCCAACCACGGGCCCATCCATCTGGTCCGTCAAGAGTCACTGTTATCTCATCAGTCCACAAAACCTTTGAAAAATCTGTCTTCAGATATTTCTTGGCCCCTTCTTGACGTTTCAAATGATGTGTCTTGTTCAGAGGGGGTCTGGTTTCAGTCATTCTTACCTTGGCCGCGTCTCAGAACTGAACACCTCGTACTTCTCAAGGTAGGTTGTGGTTGTGGAATATGGCAGCACTGGAGGATAATGGGTTCCTGGTAGCTTCATGTTTGATTCTTCTAAAATCTTTGGTGGTTAAATTGCGTCTTTTCTTAAGTTTCTTGCGACCTTGTTGACTGTTTTGCAACAAAACCTTTGATGGTTCTGTGATCATGCCCCAATATCTTTTAAGAGTGCTACATCCCTCTGAAAGACTTTTTAAAAATTGTTTACTTTTCATAGTCAGTTAAATCTCTTTTTTGGCCCATTTTTACTAGGAGAAGAATCAGCCTAATAATTATGCACACCTTGACATAGGGTGTTGATCTCCATAGGCCACACCCTCCCTCGTTACACAAATACACATCACCTAATATGCATTAAATCCAATAAGCGTTCAAGTTTATACAGCTTGGAGTTGGAAACTATGGATAAAATGATGATATGGTCAATGTAATCATATATATATGTATATATGAAAAGTATAGATAGACCTTACTGTAGTTTCAGACAGATTGTTTTACCTGAAGTTTTTTTGTTTTTAGTTATAGCTATTGTTCTTTTCTTCTTGCTATTAGTAGTTTCATTATTTATTATAATATTTATTATTATATTATTTATATAATATTTATTATTATATATTATAATTTATTATTGAACCCCACCGCCCACCCCACACCCCCGTATCTCTCCCACATTCTGTTCACTCTGGTTCCTGACTGAGACATAGGCTGTTGAAATCCAAGGCCAGAGTGGAGAGAGGATGAGTGTGTTCCTGCAATGTGTGCCAAGTCTCTCCACCCCTCTCCTCCTCCGTCTTTTGTGGCTGTTGTAGAGCTACTGTTTAGTCTGCTCGGCTCTGTTCTCAGCGCCTAGATCAAAACAGTGCTACTCTTCCTTGCCACACCGGGAGCCTCCATTGTTTTCATTTGCCTGTGCGACCAAGCCTCTCTAACCTCACTTATTTTTCTCTCACTCATTTTAGAGGTCAGGGCTAAAATCTGGACAGAAGGGCTTTGTTTTCAATTTTTCATTCTCTCTCTCTCTCTCTCTCTCTGTGTGATTCAGATACACTTTGGATGAATTTGGCACAGCGAGGCGCAGTGCAGTGGTCCGTGGCTTCATCGATGCACTAACACGAGGGGGACCAGGGGGCACACCCAGACCAATAGAAATGCATTCACATGATCCTATGAGGTAAAACACAATGATACAATGTGCACACCTCTCACCTTCTACCCATCTTTTAAAAAAAAAAAAAACATTAAAAACCCAATAGCTATTTCAATTTTTTTCTTGTAGCTCAAAACATAAACCATTTGTTTCACAGCTAATTGAGGGTCATCTACAAGGCCATGTTGTGATTTAGCACTAAAAGCCACTTCATATCTCATTACACTACACACACAACACTCATCCTCATACCAACCTTATTTTTTTTGACTCTCTCTATAGTGCAAAATTTAATTCAGGCTTATAAAGACATTAAAAGCAAGCTGATTGTCTTCCAGGGAATCCTCAGGTCTTCTTCGAGGAATCAGTTAGCGTAGAGGTGGTTCATAGAAAGGGCACATGATCAGATCTACAGATTTCTGGATACTACAAGTGTGCTGTCTTTTTGCTTCTCTAACATCCTCCTCTGAGAAGTGTCTCTCAGAACCTGGAGACGGAACATCAGGTTCTCACTAGGATGCAGGAGATGTGCAGTTCTCAGAACTCAGTATCAGTAAAAGAAAAGAAGTTTAGTATAATGATGGGCTTCATGATGCCTGGGTTGTTTTAACACGTCGTTGTGCTGGAGACACTAATCATTAATGTACATATTCTTGTCTTACTGAGGAACATGTGTTTTGTTCAGGATCATGGAAATATATACTCATGAGTCATTCATTCATTCATTAATTTTTTAAGCTGCTTAATCCTAATTAGGGTCGGGGGGAGGCTGGCACCCATCTCAGCCGACTCTAGGCGAAGGCGGGGCACACCCTGGACAGCTCGCCAGGCCATCGCAGGCAAAACACACACAAAACCATTCACACTCACTTTCACACCTAAGGCCAATTTGGAACAACCAATTAACCTACTGTGCATGTTTTTGGACTGTGGGAGGAAACCCGATTAGCTGGAGGAAACCCACGCAACCATGTGGAGAACATGCAAACTCCACACAGAAACACGAGAGGCCGGGAATTGAACCCAGGCCCTTTGTGCTGCAATTTTTTTACTTTATCAATTATTTGTTCAGTACACTTCCAGACAAAAGGGTTAGAACACCCCCATTTTTTAGTTTTTGTAATCTGAGCAACTGAAATCTACTGATTGACCTGAAAAGCAACAGTGGTACAGAACTTCCTTAGAAAAAAGAATAAGATGGTAGGCTTCAAATTATAGAATGGCAGCCCAGTCCCTAGACATCAAGCTGGTTTGGTATAAAGACTTGAGGGTAAAGGCAAAGCAACCAACAAGCACATCACCTTTGTGGAATCTTCTTTAACAGTGTTTGGAAGAACACTGAGCAAGCACATGCCACCTGTAACTTTTGCAAACTCATGCATGGCACATTCAGGGGTGACCTAACACACTAGTAGACAAAGAGCTATTTGCTCCTTGTACACATGAGGTGGTAAGTGACAGCGAGACGAATACAGCCAATCAGCTCCCATGGACACCTGGCCACGAATGGCTTTGTGCATCAAACATGATCTCCAGAGTGATAGTCGTACACTTTGTCAATGCGCCACTTGGGAGCCACAAGTCAAAAATGTTATTAATTTTTTTCTTTTCTTTCTTTTTTTTTTAAACATAACATTTTTTTGTTTTTTGCTTTAATTTCAGAGTACACTGCAACAATAAACTTGATAAAGTTCAATAAGCACTGAGAAAATGGGGGTGTTCTTAAACTTTTGACCAGTAGTATAGATTCTGTAGAGAAAGATTAAAAATGCACAGTCTTGACAGTAGTAGGAATTACAAGTAAAGGTCTTTTATATATAGGTTCTAACTATTTGGCATTTAAAAAAGATGTTCACTGTGAGAGCCTTTCGGTTGTTCGATCTCTTCTTGTAACACTGACATGCGAAATATTCACAATACCTGAGCAGCTTTGTGTGTGGCCTTGGCCCTCCAAACAGTGTAATGTTTAGGCTGCATGTGCGTTTTGCTGTTTCAGGTACGTAGGGGACATGCTGGCATGGCTGCACCAGACCACAGCCTCGGAGAAGGAACACCTGGAGGCTCTGCTCAAACAAACGACAGGGCAAGGTACATTATTTATAAGACCTATAAACTCGGTATAGCGTTCAAACTTGCTATGGACAGATTTTTGGCATTTGACAGTTTCCATGGAAATATTTTTTAATACACTGTTCTGTTAAAAAATTGCTCTTGTATTATCAGTTCATAGGATGTCAGCATGGTTTTGTTTTTAATATGTTGCATTTAGAAATGCATTTAAATATCAAGTTATTGTATGTTCTTAGTAGATTTTAATCACATGTTAAGTATTCTACTTTTGCTTCAATTACAATACTTGTAAATCATGTGCATTTGTTGTGTAGACATCTAGGAAGTAATAAGATACACAATATGTAAGCAGTGCTGACTGTGTGTGTTTGGCTGTACAGGTGTTGAGGACAGCATACAGGAAATTGTCAGCCACATAACAGAGGGAGTGTGTCGACCACTTAAGGTGAGGAAGCAGGGCACATGGGCAATACATTTTAGATTAACCACTTCACTTCTCACTGTAGTGTACAACGCTGTTTTCAGTCAAGTTGACGAGTTGCCTTGGTGTTACTCAAATAAACACAGATTGGGGTACTTCATTACCTATATGTCTGTGCACATTTGGCATTGAAGAATTGTATAATGGTTTTATTTATAAGCATAATATATACACCGCCAAAAAGCGGAGCTCGTGATAGATATCTTAACCCCCAACTGTATACCCATGAGCAATTTTTTTTACTTTTTTAAAATTTTTAAAAGGCAACATCATGGCAATTAATGCATGTAGGTACCTGATATTTGGTATGAACAATTTTTGGAAAAGTGACATCATTTACATATTTTCATTTTAATACCATCAGACATATGGCAATTTTTAAATTTTTCTTTAAAAAAAAAAAAAAAAAAAAAAAGTAGACACACCTACTGAGAAGAGGATACAAGGAATAAGGCTCATAATGTAGGTTTCACATATAAAGGTAACTGACTTTCAGTAAGGAATAAACCTCCTCGTCAGTTGAAGATTCTGAGAGTTACAGCAACCAAATTGGACCAAAAAGGAACCTTCCTTCAGAAAGGAATTTGACAATGTTGACGCGTGCTCAGTGCCAGTTTTGTGTCAATGTTTCTTTCTCTAGCCCAAATGTCTATATTATGTATTATAACAACAGAGTCTTAAAATAATAAAAGTAAAACTCTTTGCAACTTTTTACTTTGGTGTATTAGTTATTTTACAATAGTTTATAATAATATATTGCCATATGTGATAATTTTTTAAACATTTTTACAATAATGAGATGTGCTGTAAATTAGCAAACATTTTGTACAATAATATTATTGTACATGTACATTGTGTGTACAGAAAAAATTGTTCTCATAACACAGTTTACTTTACCCTTAGTCTGGCAGAGTGACAACTGCAGGTTATAAATAGATCTGATTAAGTCAGCATTGTTTTCAAAGTAGCTTATTATGTAACCTGTGGCATGCTTATTAATCCACCTAGAGACAGTGAGCACTTATAAATATATTACTGGCTGTTAGACATTAGCTACATAATTATAAAATATGCAGATAATAAGAACTTATAATATTACTATGTCATATTCTTGTCTGTTATATTAGTTGTATAAATAAAACTGTTGTTACTTTTTACAAGTGATTGTTTTATATGTTGTTATAGTGCCACATCTGACACATTTGTACCACTATCATTTTTGCTTATAATTGGTTTACTTGGTTAATAATTTTTTCACCATGAAAGCATCTGAGCTAGAAAAACAAATGTAACACAAAGTTGGCATCTTTAACTGAGGAACAGTTTTTTTTCCTTACTGAAAGTCAATTACCTATATATGTGAAAATTACAAAATGAGCCTTATTCATTGCATCCTTTTCTCAGTAGGTGTCTACATTTAAAAAAAAGCACACATATGCGTTTCTTTTTAAAATAATTTTCTCTCAGTAGTGTTTCCAAATATTGTCCGTAGCAAATTTCAGGTCCCTACATGCATTTATTGCCAAGATATTTACTTTTGAATATGCAAAAAAGCTCAAATTTCGCTCGTGGGTATAGAATTGGGGTTCAGGGTACCCTATTTCAAAAATGTATTTCAGTGAAACTATTAGGAATCAAGCAGAACTATTTTGCATGTGTTCACCTAACATATGGAGGTACTTCCGAGACGGTCATATGTTCATGTGTAACAGCAAAGTTTTTCATTTCAGTTTAAGGAACAAAAGAAGGCATACGATTTTAGGAGAACTAATACAAACATTTATGTTTCTAATGTCATCTGTAGCATAATCATTGAAATAGAATGTTTAATTATAATTTTTTTCCCCAAAACACCATTTCCCATTGTTTTTTGCTTCATTACATTTCTACCAAAAGAATCCACTTTGGAAGCTTTTCTCTTTCCCGTAATGCTGTTGGCTTCCTGTGTTTCATGCAGGTGAGAATTGAGCAGGTGATAGTGGCTGAACCAGGAGCTGTGCTGCTGTACAAACTCTCCAACTTGCTCAAGTTCTACCACCACACCATCAGGTACAGTAGGATTACCCACTGATGAACGAACACTTGATATACTAGACAAATAACAACATGCTGTTTTTTTTCTTATTTGTTCCCAGTGGGATCATCGGAACAAGTGTTGCATCTCTATTGATTACTATAGAGGAGATGCATGTCCTTAGTAAGAAGATGTTCTTCAACAGCCTCAGTCTTCATGCCAGCCGACTCATGGACAAGGTACCTTGCATTATAGGGATTATTCATTAGGGGGTTGTACTTAAGTTTTTTTATTTTATTTATAATTTTATTATGGATATTTAGTCCAGCATGGGAAAGTGCAATGCCGAGTTTGAGAACCTTGAGAACTTTGAGTCCCTTAATTTTTGTTCAGGATTTGTGTAAAGATTTGAGGTGTGAAGGTAACAGAAACTAAGTCTGAAAATTGGTACCTGTATATGTATTCATCCCCTTTGCTGTGAAGCCTCTTAAAAGTTCTGGCACAACCTCTTACCTTCAGAAGCCACATAATTAGTGAAATGAAGTCCACCTGTGTGCCATCTAAGTGTCATACGATCTATCAATATAAACACACCTTTTCTGAAAGGCCCCATAGGCTGCAACACCACTAAGCTAGAGGTATCACACCATAAAGACCAAGAAGCTCTCCAAACATGTCAGGGACAAAGTTGTTGAGAAGTACATGTATAGGGATGGGTTAAAAAAATTATTAAAATCTTTGATGATCCCGGAGCACCATCATATCCATCTTCTTCAAGTGTAAAGAACATGGCAACACAACAAACCTGCCAAGAGAGGGCTGCCCACCAAATCACAGATTGCTGTTAACAAGTGGAAACCATACAACATGAAGGCACTGGAGCAGTTTTGCCTTTAGGAATGGGCAGAAATCTCAGTGGCAAGATGTGGCAAGCTCAGAGAGACTTATCCAAAGTGACTTGCAGCTGTAATTGGTGCAAAAGTGGGCTCAACAAAGTGCTGACTTTAGGGAGGTGAATAATTGTACATGCTGAAGTTTTCTGTTTGTCCCATTTGTTTAACAGCGACAAACTCGCTTGCAATCTTTCTTGAGTCAAGAATCTGTTTACTTTACGTGAGCTGCCTCCATCTAATGAATGTATGATTTTTTTCATGGTAATGGTCGATGTAAAGAATGTATGATAATCGTATTCTTTTAAAGCTCCAGCGGGCCACATAAACTAAGTTGACGGGCTTTATTTGGCCCACCAGCCTTGAGTTTGACATCTGTGTTGTAGACAATGAATCAGCACCTTTAGACCAATCAGAATATAGATAATTTTAATAATGTTCATTATCCTAAATCCTCTATTTTATCCTTTATGTTTTTTCCCTGAGTATGCCACTTTGGATTCAAAATAGAAAATTGTTCATTCATTCATTTTCTAAGCCGCTTAATCCTCATTAGTCGCGGGGAAGCTAGCGCCCATCTCAGCCAGCTCTGGGCAAGGGTGGAGTACACCCTGGATAGCTCACCAGGCTAGCACACACACACAACCACTCACACTCACAGCTAGGGGCGATTTGAAACAGCAATTAGCCTACTGTGCATGTTTTTGGACTATGGGAGGAAACTGGAGTACCCAGAGGAAATCCATGCAAGCACAGGGAGAACATGCAAAGTACACACAGAAACGCCTGAGCTGGAATGGAATACAGGCAGATGCGCTAACCACTGCAACATGCTGCCTACAAAATTAAAATATCATTGTCATGTAGTTATATATTATATGATTATTGAATAGACTTACATTGTCTGAGTCTTAAAGAATCACAAGTAGTAAAGGTAAACTTGAATTTACCAGCAGGTAACTTCTGAATCGCATCTCAAAACTACATAAGGCCTGTAGTATCCTTCTTTTCTGTTATTGCTAAATCCTTGAGGTCAATAACCTCGGAAGAACGTGTACCTTGTAAACAGCAGGGCCACACGTCTCAGCTTAAACGATTACACCAGGCAACAAAACAGCAACCTCACACCGGCGCTTCTTAAATTACCACAAAAATAGCAGCGAACACGGTTGGACTTCCTCGGAAGGCAGTTACATCGACAGCTCGATCAAATGAAACAACAAGGTGGTCTCGCCACTCTGCAGAGAGAATCGTCACCTTAGCAGAACACTAATTGAATAAGCTCAGGCTCAGAGAGGTTACATATCAGGGGCCAGTGGCAGGTGCCAGGAACGCTGGCCAAAGCTAATGAAGTCTATTAGATGCTTCAGAGAAGCAGGGCTGGCTTGGATGGAGAGGTGAATAGAATAGCTCAGTTTTTATTAGTAAGCATTGGAAGAGGTTGTTGCAGTCTCTCATGTTCAGTAGATATTGAGTGTGTGAAAAGGGCCAGTTGCACTTAGTGGAATTGATACAATACTGTTTAATGTACTGTATTTTTTGTAATATTGAATACTGCATTTATTGTACATGTATAAAGAGTGCTGATAACAATTTCTCACTAAAGTCAGACATTTTGTAATTGTTAACTGTGTTTGGGTAATTAAATAACATTCATTAAATCAAAAGGCAACAAAAAGTAGTTTAATACTATGATTTTTAGAATTCTTTTGTATTTACACTTCAATGTTTACCCTTCAGTGTGGCAAGAATTCTCCCAAAAAGTAAAAAAATCTGTGCAGTTTTCAGCTGCAGCTGATTTTCATGTTGACCTAAGTTTATGCCTTACACATTTCAGGTGGCGTAAAGCCAAAAGAGGTTTGTTTCATATATAAATAACTGTATTCAGGGTGTGGAATTGTGTGCTGTCACCTGTGCATCTCTGAGGACTCTGCCTCGATGCAGGAAAACATCATACCGCATTTTAAGTCAGCAGTTTCCTGACTTTTTGTGTAAAACACACATTATTACACAAATAAAGTTTAATGTGTCAGAATTTGTGTGACATGTTTTGCGGTACAATAATATTTCTCATAACCCTATATTATGTTGTTAAACTGAAAAAAATACATAAATAAGTCTATGTTCCATGTATTTCTGTCAGCCAATATACATGTGTATATGACTCGGGGTGCTTCTGTATTTATCATGACATGGTTTCGTCAACATGATTTCAAGCTCTAAAATAGAAAATTTATCTAATAGGGTGTTTTGTTTTGTTTTTGTTGTTGACAAATTTCAGTTATATTCTATAACTTTTCAGTAAGTTAACTTGTTTTTTGTTCCCAGGTGGAGCTTCCTCCTGCTGACCTGGGCCCCACAGCGTCCCTTACCCAGACGCTGTCTCTCCTCAGGGAAGTGCTCACATCACATGACTCCTCTGTGCTCCCTCTTGATGCCCGCCAGGCTGACTTTGCCCAGGTTAAAAACACATTGAAGTTGTTACAGCCCTGGATTCAGTTTACTAACACCCATGTTTCAAATATTTCTCACTCTGTTGTTTCTTAGGGCTATTTTGCTCTTTTAGGACTTAAACACAAGCTTTTGAGACCCTGAACTTAAACATCTCCAGAGTACAAGGCCAAACTGTTATTTATAAAAAATTTCACCATCAGTAATAAAAAGGCTTCCTTCTTAAAACAGAAGGCCATAGTATGGTGGCTGGGAAGTGCAAAACAAAAATACATTTTAAGAAAACAAATAAACATTTCACAAAAAGAAAAATAAATTTTACGAAAACAAAAATACATTTTACGAAAACAAATATACATTTTACGAAAATAAATATACATTTTACGAAAACAGATATACATTTTACGAAAACAAAAATACATTTTCAGAAAACAAATTTACGAACGACTGCCTTCTTACGACAAGGGAATGTACCAAATGGCGGAAGTGATGACATGAGTCACTCAGTCTGTTCTGGCCGGAAGTGTACAAATGTAGTTATTAAACTGTGTTAGGAAA
>JBCNYG010000013.1:11538548-11550559 GCA_039654305.1 Porochilus rendahli | reverse complement strand
TGTTTTCATAAAGTCCATGCGATCTCTAGCTCTAACACAGCTGATGACAGATAATGACAGAAGACCTGTGTGTGTGTTTGTGTGTGTGTGTGTGTGTGTGTGTGTGTGTGTGTGTGTGTGTGTGAATGCTTTGCTTTCTTTATGATTTGTTGTGTGTACTAGATCGAAGCTCATTTGGACACACTAATCAACGAGCAGGCATCCTACGTACTGACGCGAGCAGGACTCGGCTACATTTACAACTGCGTCCAACAGCACAGCACTGAGCAGGTTAGTGCACCTTTACTGCACCTTTACTGCTCAGTCCATCTTAGTGGAATTCCTGGTTGCACATTTTACAGTTTAAAAAAATAGATCACAGGGGTCCAGATGCTCCCACTGCAAGGACCATTTTATAATATGGCAATATAGAACAAGCATAGCAAATTTGAAAGCCCCAGCTTGAGCACGCTGCAAGTAAATGTCCGTAAACTAAAGTGTGATGGTCGGACAGGCTTGTGGGCAGATGGACGGATGGACGGAGCCCATTCTTATAGTTTTTCCAAGATATAAAATATAAAATATATATAAAATAGAGTAAAGATGCTTTAATTAATTAAAATCTTCACATATTATTCTGTTTTGTAGTGTGTGTGAGGAGGGAGGCTAGTATCAAGAATACATGCACCTGTTAAAATGAGCTCCCATTACAGTGTGAAAGGTTCGGCTCTTGTCAATAAAGAAGTAATTTTTTATTTTATTATTATTAGTAGTGGTATCTTATGTATATTTTCTTATATGGTGGTATCCATATTGCACATATATGTTTCTTTAATTATAAAAAAAATCGTGTTGGTCTATGATGACTTTTACAATTATTATTTTTATAACTTGTGTCAGTGTACTAGCTTAACTATTAATGTAATTCCATATACTACTAAAGTAGGAACACAGTAGACACCGATAAGGACATGGTTTGAGTTCATAGACATGGACGGCATTGAACCAGGATGTAGTTAAAAACTAAGAACTAATGATGCACTAACAATGGCAACATCGACATTGACGTAGTAACGACATGATTACTACTTAGGTTAGTAGGGACTTCAATAACGTAGAGAAGTCATGGTACGGACTTGTTAAAATTATATGTGAACAGAAGAAAACCTGCAGAAAGAATAAAAAGTGCTGTTTATGACACAGTATTTATACGGACTGGACTGATGCAGAGAGAAAGTGGTAAGTAAGAACGAATGTGGATCTGAATGGTTCTAGTAAGAATGCATTAGATGTGGTGAGAGTGAACATTTAAATTTGCAGGGACATGTTTCACGCTATGAGAATCTGGCTTGGACAGAATATGAACTTGAAAACCACGCATCTTTCTATTTTGACCACGTTCCACTGCTTCGTGGTCTTTGTCTGATTGTGCACGCACTCATTTCTAGCAAAACCATTTCTTAAAAATTCACTTTAGCCATGGCCCTTTCACTGGAAACAGCACTTATGGAAAATTTTATCATTAATTTATTTCCTAGTATGAATATGTACACTACATAAATTAAAGTTTAACCTCCATTGCATTAAACCCGCTCCTGTCCTTATCGTCCTCATAAACCATTCCTGCTTTTTTCCTCTGTCATGTTTCTTGATAATGGTTTCTTTATTGTTTCTAAATGATCAGCCAAATGTATTTCAGTGCTGCAACTAAAAAACAGTATGTTTAAAAAAAAAATAATGTCCACATCTTGTTTTCTTCAGGTACACCATAGAGATAGAAATAGAGAAAGCTTAAAAGCATTTTTTGCAGCGTGTGTTGCAGTAAATCTTCTCTCTACCTCATTATAGTTAAAGGTCATTTTATGGCCATCATATTGTCTGTAATCAGTGCGCTGTCAACTGGTGTTCATCCCAGTCACTCAGTGCTCACTACGTTTTTTTTATTTCCCTTTTATATCTTTTTTTTCCTCTAGATTTACAGGAATAGTCTCTTTTGTTAACATAGCCTCTCGTTACACCTTGTTCCCATGGATACTGTGTGGTAAAGCTCTCATTAATAGACCTAAAAGCACCGTCTTCATCTCAAGTTTTTAAGACTTCAGGAAATGACCTGAGATTGTAACGGCTGAAGGAAAAGAAATAAATTACCACATGAACCCATTTGTCATGCATCTAAAATGACAAAGTTGCATTTCCTCTCTTGTTCTCCATTGATGGAGTGATGGAGTTTGATGATATTAATTTATATTTTTGGAACAAAATTGTAGCCACACTCATGTTGATTAATGCTTACTTCTAAATTTGAGAATAAATTTTATCCAGGGGAGTCTGGGAGGTCCTGTTTGTTAAACTTTGATTTTCATGACAGCCGAAGTGATTTATTTAACGGAAGTGATTTATTCCTTTGGTAGACTAACAAAATGAAATACTGAGCCTTGTACAAATAAATACATGGTGGGAAGAACTTTCTGAACAATATTTGGTTTGCATTGTTGAAAGAATGCCATACGTGTGTTCAGCTGTAATATCTGCAAACAGTGTGTACATTGTTACGTCACAAATGTTAGTTAAATTGTGTTAAACAATTTTTTTTTATTAATAAAAAAATTATGACTATTTATTTATTTATTATTTATATTATGACTAATATTATTTTTTCTGTGCTTTAATCTTAAAGCACTCTAATGAAACTGCAAATTTCAATAAATAAATGAAGAAAAAAATTTTTTTAAGCTGTTGTCTGGTAAGGAAATGTTGTGAGTATTTTCAAAATAAAAGTCACTATCAATTACTGTGTATTTATTAGGTATACAGTTATAACCATGCTATTGAGAAATCACACAATAAAACAGCCTCTTTCTTTAGACCTTCCACTGGAGAGAACCATAACAGAAAAGCTTTATTTCTGAGTATTAAAAAGCACTGACACTTGAAACACTGTACTTTAATGATAAAACAATTTACAATAATAACAATTACTTTGTAAAGTTACATATTTAAATGTGTTCATGATTACACTGGATTATGTGGAACATCTGTGAATGAGCTGCTTCTTAGGAAAGGATAAATGTTTCAGAATGTGTGCATCGTCAAAGCCTCTACTGTTGCAAATGCCGTCATTGAAACACCTCTAAGCAGTAAGATTTCAGAAGTAAACAGAGCTGTGGTAACTTATTACAACCAATATAGTTTCTTAAAAAAAATCAAATTATTTTAATTCAGAAGCTTTTTCATGAGAAGAGACTAATGTGGTCAGCAGTTTGGAATGTTGTTGTTGGCTTGCAATTAAAAAATGCAGCAGGCGGAATGTGTGGTAAGTTTAACAGTGTAGTCACAAGATTTTGCGTATTTTTTGTTTTTCTATTTCATATTCAGTAGCTTGGTGCAGACAGTCATGACAAAACGGGATTTACATCCATTCAGAAGTACAAGGGATTCGAAGAGGTTCTGAAATTTAAAGTGAAGCAAAGCACCAGGCAGGGACAATGTCTGAGTAAGGCAGTGAGAATGCAGCCTTGGCACAGTTTGGGATTCTGGTCGTTCCCTTGCCAGTCCTCTGCCCACTCCCCCCATGAGAGGCTGCAGGGTGACTAACTGTCTCAAGACACCTGCTGTCCACAAGTGCAGAACACAACTGTCTCGCCTCCTGCTTCAGTGGCTTCTCTGTCAACACTTGGCATTAATTATCAGTGCCTATCGTTCTCTATTACTCAGAGTTCTAACAGCAAAAATGTTCTGTGAATCTGGCTGGAAAGAAGTCATCAGAATTTCTGCACACTTTATTTGTGCAAGACATTTTATTTTATAGTTTTTTTTTCTTACAGGCTTGCAGTAGGTGTCAAGTCTTAAATAGAGCCTTTTATTGAATGACTCCGTATGTCTGTGGTTCATTATTGATTATGTTTATAAATGACCAATAAAGAGTCTGCTCTACACTTGAGGTGTACTTTTGGTCAACTGTAGATCTGTTCATCGTGTGCTGACTTCTTACTGATGAGTTCTGTGTTTAAGCGATGCCCAGATGGCAGTTCAAATCTGATTTATTTCTTGGATTCAATGCACAGGTTGCAAAATAGACGTAACCAAAACCGATTGGTGCGTTTTGATTATAGTCACATTTACTTGTGTGGTCATGAGAACAAAGTAGTGTGGGGCAGTGGAAGGTTAGGAAGTTGGGGATTTAATTTCAAAAAGTGAATTTTATTTATTTGAAAGCCCCTGTGTTATGAAAATACAATTCTAAAATGCATAGTTATGGTTTTAAAGTATGATTGGCTTAATCAAATGCACTGCTAAATCTGCAATATGTGCCCACCTTTAACCACATCATGATAATTGAACACTGCATGAAAGCACCATTTTAAAATCAACTAAACTATTCACACTTAAGCTCTTGTGTCAAGCAACCCTAGTTACTGTAAACAGATACAATTGGCTGGTGGAGAAATTGCATACTGCTTTAATAATACTCATATACTGAAACTCTAATAGTTCTAATGACAATTTTATCTCCTGTGGTCACCCAATGGAGTCCTGAAGTGTGATATCATGTCACCCTGTCATTATAGCCAAATGCTCAGTTCTAAACAACCACTGAACAATTGCTAGCCTCTTTCATTTCTGTAAAGCAGAACTCTACCAATTGTGATAAAAACCACAGTGTTTAGCACGCCCGCCTCACAGAAAAAAGGTCTTGGGTTCAAGTCCAGACCTGAGGGCATCTGTGCGGCCTTTGCTCTCCATTATCTCCGTGCTGGCGTGAGTTTTCTCTGGGTACACTTGTTTCCTCCTACAGTCCGACGACATGCACATTTGGCTAATTTCTTTCTGTTATCCAAATAGAGAACATTGAGAATAGCATTCATTGAATAACAGAGCAAGATTTTTATTTATTTATTTTTTAATACCAGTACCAGATTTGTTTGTCATTTATTCTCACAATACTTAAAAGACACTGAGACACAGGCGAGGGAGTTAGCAGCATGCAATGTCTATTTGCTCAACAAAAACAAAACAAAACAAAAATACACTTGTGACGCTCCCGAGATGTTGACGGCGCTTATGGACACAGTTAATAGAAGGTGTGTGGCATAAAGGGGCATGTGGTTCTATCAGCTATAACCTAATAGTGGATGTTGATGCATTGCCATCTGAGGGATCAGAGAGCACAGGTGTTCAGCATAGGCGTGTGCCCTTGCCTTTAAAATTACCAAAATTCCTGAAGATTTCTTAAAGCATTTAATATATTGACATTATGCACCCCACAGGGAGAAATATCCAGACCCTTCCTATCGTTTTTCTGGAATATGTTTTCTCATTTGTTGATAAAGTTTAGATCCTTCACTACTCAAAGACATGGTCTTTACTGAATACTGCTATACTGTAGCATTCAACAGTAATCTGTTGATATCACCTGTTTTAAATCACCTCATTATTTCATAATTTGATTTCTCTCTTTTTTCATGTTACAATGTGAAACAGGTATGAAATAGAGGACTTAATGTATTTTAACAAAATGCAATAATGTTGACCAGACCAGACAGAAATATCTTGTTCACACTCTTTAAAACAAGTCAAAGTAAAGTTAGGAATCACTGCATTCTTGTGTTTTTAAAAGGCTGATTTGATTGATTAGACATTCATTAATTTTTTATATTAAATTGAAACCAAAATGTGTGTTTGGGTTCAAACCCAACTCAGTAATTCAGACTGGAATTTAGGAATTTTTCATGATCAGATATATTTAAAAAAACCGATTGGAACTGAATTTCTGTTTATAATAGATAGTTTTTCTCTTTTTCAGGGTCCCCTTTCCAATCTTGCAAGTATGGATGGTTCATCCCTCAAGGCAGCTATGGTGAGTCTCTTTATAAAAGTATTGCATTATAATGATGTTATCATGCGTAAGCATCATCCTTAGGTTGTTTCTACATTAGTTCCTGGAAAATGTAGTGCACATTATCATATCACCCATCCTGAACACCCACACACAGATGCAGACAAACCCACACACACAGTTCAACAATTGCACAGTCACAATTCCACTTCTGTTATCACTTTATATTTATCTCATTTCATCCACCAACACATACCCACACATGTATCTTATTTAGACATAGCCCTTTCCTTTCTTCATTCACAGGTGCAGTTTGATCGTTACTTGTCCTCACCCGACACCTTTGTGATGCCTCAATTCAACTTTCTCCTCAGTGCAGCTATCAAGTGAGTCTTTCCTTCTTTCTACAGCACAATCCACTACATCTTTACGTTTCTAAACTGTACATGGGACTTGTAGTTGTAGCAAGGCTCTTGAGGAGTAGGGTTCTATAGCGATTTCAGCATTATGAAATGATTGGCTCCTCCGACAAAAAATCTGTCATTTTCCTAATGGAATCGCCTTAATGTGCAATGGTAAAGGTTGGACACCTGGTTAAATGTAATTTACTGTAAAACCAGATCATTAGTTGCTCAGCAACTGGTATAAAAGAGCAACTGTGTGTCAGCAGGTATGAAGGGACCCTGTTACACACTGAAAGGCCTTAAAGGTTAAAAACCCTCAGTCCAACACGAAAGCTTTAGTTTTTGATTTTTTATAATATTAACAACAACAAGAACGACAACAACAACAAGTTTATCACATTTACTTTCCACATTATAGCAGTTCCAGATAATTCCTCAATGTTTCCATGAAATTGTGGCTCATATATATGTGGTCACATACATATCACACAACATAGCATACAACAGGTCCACGACACAAAATTCTGCAAATTCCAAGGACACTTGGAGGTGTGATGTACGAAACTCACATAACACTGTCATAGACCCTTGTCATGGAGTGTTAAACATGTTAAAAATTTTTACATGTAGGTAATACTTGACATTAGGTCTGTTTCATAGGGCTGTTGTGTGATGCCCTATGACATACTGTGTTATGAAAAAAATGCAAATTGAAAAAAATATGCGTTGGTCAATTACTATCCTCAGAATCGTGCTGTTTTCTTACAATTGCCCCATCATTACCCTACTTAAACCCACAAGACTTCCTTATATACCAATGTGTACCGCACAACATTTTTACAACAGTGTTAGATTGTAAGTCATGTGATACTTATGTAATTTACATATTATACCTCAACTGAGTATCACAGGAATTGAGGATTTTGTTTGTCTTGCTACAGTCTTATCACTTTCATATGAACATCGACCAAGTTGACTCACAGACCTGACCTATTTCCTCCACAATGGGCATCCAACACACTTTTTATATGCAAACGCAACTATGCAGCTTTTAAATCCACCTCACCCAAACCTACATCAGGCAACAGGATGTTTGAGAAAGGGGATTTAGTTTCTATACTGCTTAGAAATGAAGCACAAATGATGACCACAAAGTCTGGCCAACAACTTACGAGCTTGCTTTATACCTTCATCCAGGGTTATGTCTACTTCCATCATGCTGAACAGCTTATTAGCATTCTTAAAAAAATGCTTTTGTTGGAGCTTACAACTATTTGTTTGGTCCAAAGGATACTATCTAAAAACAGAGTAAGGATTTCTGTTGGTATTATACACAAACCGAGTCCCAGTATAGACACCAAATAGTCTGGTAACCAAGAGAGACTGTATGTGCATCTGTTCCGCCTCCCCACTCGCCTTCACTGCACGAGTATGCTTTTAGCGTGAGTGTGGTGTTGCTCTTTGAGGGAGAAAAAGAGAGACTATCTGAGTCACATTGTTACTGGGAAATGTAGCAGGGCCGAGGAGCACTCAGTGTGCCTCAGGTTAATGTTCTCTATTAATGGAAATGGAATCGTGGATGGGCCAACCACAGCTAATTATCCTCTGGTCCACCCCCCAACCCCCCACTACCCCCCACCCCCACCCCCCCTCCCGCCCACCCGCCCACCTCTTTCAAGCACAGAGTCTCACTCACCTGCACATTACCGGTATATGTGGCTTGAGTCTACATGGCTTTCGCAGAGCCTTAACTAGAGGTGAATCATTTATATCAAACCCGGGCATTTCCGTGCATGCATTTGTAAACATTTTAAACTATTTATATAAGCTCCTAGCATGTACTTTTCAGTTGCTCATTTATATTAAAACTTAAAGCATTTTCTTATGTTCAGTACAACAGTTAAGCTCTCAGGGAGCTGCAGGTGGCACTGTTAGCCTTTTCTGCTACGTGTGCATCAGTACTCCGTTTAATATTCCGTATGTGCTTGTACTACCAACAGTCTAAATCAGTTCATTTTGTTTACAGTAGGCACAGTTGGTACGTGGTGCATCACCTACAGCAACACTTACAGTCATTTATGATTGGCTTTATGCACTGAGGGTAGATTCTGCACATGGTGCTCTCTTCCTGCCAAATCTCAGTGTGCTTGGGCACACACAAAATACCCTCACTAAGCACTTTTAAACTAAATGAGCACTGGAGCATAGAAGAAAAAAAAATAAAAAAACAAATGTTGTGTCCTTTGCTGTACTAACTTTTTCACTAACGAAGCGCGGTTTTATCATGTTCTGCATTAGCATGAGGTTTTATCTTTCTAGAATGTACATCTGTACATCGTTTTAACTAAATAATGTACATGTAAATCTTGTTTTACCTCTAGTTCCCGTCTGCAGTACCTTTTTATAGTAGCTTTTAAAATATTAAGGTAACTAAAAAAAATCACATGTGGAGCTTGTTTGTGGAACAGTTTGGAGTAAGATGATTAAAGGTATAATTTACTGTAACTTACCTGTAGATGAAAAGTATATTTTATATAAAAACTTCTTTATGACCTGTCTAGGTGTATTCAGCTGCATAAAGATTGGCAGGAACATTCCACCAGCAATATAAATGACTGGTGGAGTGAACACACACGTTCGTGTTATGGGTACTCGGATACACACGTGCTCCGTCTATCTTGAAGATGCAGTTGTACTTCTAACTTCCAATTATCTAATTAGATTCCGGAGTTAGACCTATTGGAAAATTTCTGTCTATGTGAACGTTATAACTATCGTGAAATTATTTTACTTTAGTACAATTTCCTTAAGCTCTCAAATGTCTAGTACTAATGACATGAACAATTTATAGCTCATGCGAAAGGTAATAATAATTTATTAGGACAGGGCGCACACTCAGGGACTGCGGACAGACACACCTAGTTTTCAGCAGAACAAAAATTGGCGTATCACAGTACCTTCTGTGTTGCTCAGGTGAAAGGTAACAGTTGGATGATCAACTAAAAATTGTGACTCTAAAACATTTTAATTGGTGGAACAAGTACAGAACTTGGAAGTAAAGGGGTACTTGGTCAGTTTTGCTCTTGCGTTATAATTTAGCTATTATTTCAATATTTATTTGGGCAGCTCAGTTGCATAGCACGTCCACGTCACAGCAAGAAGCTGCTGGGTTCCAATGCCGTGTGAGTAGTTTTGTGTGTGTGTTTTGTGATGGACCAGCCAGCTTTTCAGGGAGTACCCTTCGCCCAGAGTCAGTTGAAATAGGGTCTAACCTCCTCTCAACCCAAATAGGATTAGGTTGGTCGACAAATTTATAAATGAATGTCGAGTAATTATTTGATGTTTAGGAACAAATTTGCCAAAGTGAAAAAAACAACTCATTTGGGCAAGCTGCGCAAGAGAAAATTTGCATTTCATTTGAGATTTCCAACAAGCATTTAAAAGGTCAAAATGAAAGGGTGAGTAGGTAAAAAGTGCCTTTTTTGTCTTGTAAATTTTCACGCGTAAGAGTGCACGGATTTCAATAATACCTGTTGCAAACAGTCAAAATTGCAAAAAGAAAAAACAATTACTCACACGTTCTGCACTGTGTATATTTAGGGGAACCATGGTCAAAGCAAGCAGCAACATAAAAAGTAGGAAAGAAGAACTTGGTGTGGGCTGTGCCACATTCCACTGGATTGACTGTCTCAGTTTACGTACTTACATTTACATTTATGGAATATGGCAAATACTCTATTGCAGAGTGACTTACATATTTATTTCATTTATACAACTGAGCAGTTACGGCATAAGAGCCTTGCCCAAGGGCCCAACACCGGCAGCTTAGTGGTAGCGGAGCTACTGAGCGGAGCCCTGTAGGCATTGAGCATGACTTGTGTGGTTGTTCTGTGTCCGTACCACCACAGTAATACCAATAACCAATTTTAATAATTAAACCGAGGCCCAGAAAATAGAGCTCGGACTCGCACAGAATAAAAAAAACACACAATCTACTTCAGGTAAGCAGACTTTCCTTCAGCAAAACAACTACAAACATAAATGGAAACATGCAACATGAACTCGTTAAAGGGATAATTAAACTAACATGACAGGTGTAATAAATGAAAGTAGTTAGTGAAGTAAGTTAGTGAAAGGCTGTGGAAAGAAAAGTCAGCATTAAGCTTTCCTGATTTCACCACAGACCATAGTTGGGGAAAACAGGGGAGATTTATTTATTTCTTTATTTATTCCTTCCAGGAAATAAAGCTAATTTAGCCTTTAAAGCAGCACCGCAGCTGTTATAACACCAACCTCGGACACTCACTATGTATGTCGCTAACTAGGAAATCCTACTTTTGAGAAAATAGCAATAGTAACAGAACCAGTTTCTGAATATCCTTATTTGAAACTGCCTAACACAAATAAACTAAATGATTCCGGCGTTCGACCGATCAACGGGATATTCCTACATTTTTCCTTGCATTGTATTTACACCGAGTCGTGTCTGTTTTGAGGTTTTTCATTGGTTTACTGTTAAATAATTCAGGGAATCCTTCTGGGGATACTTCCATAAGTAGGTAGAGTATTCTGGCACCTAATATGTATAACAAGAAAATACCCTGAGCAATCACAAAAACAGTTTGAAAATAAAAATAAGTGCATTTTTTTCATTGATTTAAAAACAACTCAGGCATGGAAGCCTTTCTTAAACAAGCGTTTTAGCGTTTTCATGGATACTTGAACTTTGTCATGTCGAAGATTATGCTTTGAAGTATGTATTTTTGTCAATATCACATTTTCATTCAGGCACGTCTTCTTCAACTTACTTTGGCTCTTACACAAAACAATAGAGGAGTGGGTCACAAATTACTGTAGCTTGAACCTTCCAACCTTCTTCAGTAACCCAGAGCCTTAACCACTAACCCACCACTGCCCCATTGTTGATATTTTGTGTGCATAAGTGTGTCCTCAGTAAGATGTCTGGGAATATGCAGTACACTGATATCCGAGTACCCAGATGGTTTACTGAAAAAGGTCAGAATGTTGCACGTACAACAAAAACCTTTCGCCCTCAATGGTGTCCATGTTGGCTACATAACAGAAGGGAAGGGCTCAACAACCTACTTTTAGCCAAGTAGAGGACGGCATGGTGCTGACGCTGATGGAGATGGGGGTGCTGAAGCATGAAGTATCTACAGTGTGTGATCAAAAAGAGGAAATGAAAGTCTACTGAAATTTAAAAGGTCCTCTAAAAAATCCCAGGAGATTTTTATTTGGTGGGTTTGGTGGGTTTTAGTGATTGTCAGTTCTGCTGTAATTGACACATCTGCCAGCATTTACTCACTATGCATGCATGTACATAGTACACATATATAATATACTAAGTAAATTACATGAATTGAGACATTGAGTGTAGCACTGTATGTCATCTGGCTGAACTGCTGATTGTTACTGAAAATCAACCTGCCATTTAGAACACTAATGGCACATTAGGTCTTCCTGAAGTGAAAAATGATGAATACTTGGTAAAACTGACACCTGACTACTGATTTACTGTTTCCAGAGAGCAGATCTTTAAACAGTCCACAGAGTTGGTGTGCCGTGCGTACGGAGAGGTGTACACAGCCGTAACCAATCCAGCTAATGGCTACAGAGAACCTGAGAACGTGTTACACAGATCCCCTCAGCAGGTACAGACCCTGCTGTCCTGAGCCCCAGCAAATAATCATGTGCGTGTAAACACACACACACACACACACACACACACACACACACACACACACACACACACACACACACACACACACACA
>JBCNYG010000013.1:11426597-11436858 GCA_039654305.1 Porochilus rendahli | reverse complement strand
GTGTGTGTGTGTGTGTGTGTGTGTGTGTGTGTGTGTGTGTGTGTGTGAGAGAGAGAGAGAGAGAGAGAGCGAGAGAGCGAGAGAGAGAGAGAGAGAGAGACCATCTGTGTATACATGCAGTTTACACGTCATGCAGGGAGATGTCCTGCGTTTGTGATTATTTATGCATGTGTTTCAGAGTGAGTGCAAGTATGAAGCAAACCGGGCAGCGTGTGCGTGTGTGTGGTGGGCCAGCCTGACAGGCACCACTCATAATCGCTTTAGGGCAAGAGTTGCACAACAATGTGGAGAGTCTAATGCCTGTGGTTTGAGCCCTTGGAAGCAAATGGGCTCATAAAAATGACTGCTAAAATCTCGAGCACTGACATGGGATTCAACACACACATTATCTCATACACTCGCATGCATAGCATTAGTAAGGTATCTGAAGCTGTACCTAGAAGTAAGTGCTCGTGTGTGTGTGTGTGTGTGCGTGTGTGTGTGGTCTCTTCTAATGCTCCTGGAATACTCTTAATATCCTCACCCTTACACATCCTTTAGAATCACATGGAATAAATAGTTCTAACGTTTTAGCGTCACCTGCACACGCCTTCGCCCAGAGTCGGCAGAGATAGGCTCCGGCTTCCCTACGGCCCTTGTAGGACTGGCATTCATGTGCTTAAACGAGTAGTCGGCAAATGAATAAATAACGAAATGGCTTTTTTCAAGAACTTTGTTGATATTACTGACTAACTTGTCTCATTTCCACTGTCACTGTATGTTTATGCATTACATACATCTATGCTTAATCATTAGCTTCTGTTGGTACTTGATGTCCTCAGTGTCCATATTTCCAAGATACCCAACATTTATTATCATAACTATAACCACCTAAATGGTTATTAAAACGTGTTATTGCCTTCCTAGGTCAAAATATTTACACCAGCAGTGATATTTAAACACATGCTTAGAATAAGATTGATGATATGATCAAACTCCAACACACTGTTCACTTAAATTTTGCATATCAGGTTTAGGGAACTGAAATAAGCAATAGGAAATGTTCTACATTCACTTTATTCATCATGACTGCATCAGTAACACTACTATAACATGAAGCTACATTACATACACCTAAATGTATAAGCTATTATTGAGAAAAACAAGCTGTGCATGTAACCATGAGCCTGACAAGAGCTCAGCCCTACAGCTACACTGACACACAGCTTCTCCTCGCACGCGTCTCTCCTCCCGGTTCGCCAAAACAGCTCCGTGACTCACTCTGACTCACGCATCATGACTGCTTGCTTTTTAAATGGTCCAATATGTGTGTTCGCGCCATCAGACACTTTTTGTAAATAGAGTAGAAAGAGAAACACGAGGTGGAGAAACTGGCTTGTGTCGTTCCCTGGAACGATTCGGCCTAGGTGAGGAACTGAGGTTGGTTCTGTCTAAAAGCACTGTTTGTGACCCATTTAATGAGTTCTCTGCATGAGGTATCTGCAGATCAGGGATGAAGATCTCTGCTGGTAGAGGTTGGGAAACCGTCTCAGGAAGTCAGGCTTAAGTGTTTTCTTGGTCTGTTGGAGAGCTGGCAAGAAATACTAAGGAATAGTTTCCAGTCTATGACCTAAACGCTTTCTGTCAGTGATCTAGACATAATGTCACTAGTTGACTCTCTCACACACTTATTCATCAGTACACCACAGTTTTGGGTGGATTGAGGAATATTAATAAATTCAGAAAGCATGGTTGCTTTGAAATAATCTCATTGGTTAACAAGCTGATGGAAGCTTTAACATTTAAGAGTGATTTTTGTCTTTTTCATGGACTAAAACATGGTAGGAGTCACAAAATTGGATCGAGCCTTAAGATAAACCTGCTTTCGAGTCAGATCATTACCCAGTAAAGCTTAATATTATATAAGCAGATGATAAATGAACAATTCAGCCACCATTATATATTACACCATTCAAGATTAGCATTGGTAACATAGTGAATATAATGTCTGAGACACACACACACACACAGAATACATGCTCTGCTAAACTAAATCATGAGGTTGTGATGTACTGTCCCTGGACTTTGGCCAGCAGTATGCTGAAATAGCAGTGTGCTGTGTTGTGGCTTGAGCAGGATCGAGGCCTCTCTTACACCACCCTGACAGCACACACAAATAGGCATCGGAGGGTACATGGGGCAAGGTGCCAATGCTTCTCTGATATCATCCCCGAAAATACTTTTCAAACCCCGACACCCCCCTGTAACTTTTACGTAGCACGCATTTTTATGCTCTGCCTTACTTCCCATTTGGAGCCGCTCGACCTCTCAAGCGTTTACTTCTACGCTCGTGTCATGCGGCTGCAAATGCATGACCACACCTGATTGGCTAAACAGATAAACAAGGGATCTTGTTTGATAAACAAACTCAGATTGCGAGTCAGTGACCTCCAAGTACAATCACACCAAATGACAGACGGTACCAGCTTCTCCGAACGGCTGACACAAACGCTTTAAAACTGTGCGGTGTTGAAAAGAGACTTTAATTAATTCCTTTTTTTTTTAATAAACAGTGGACTAGTTTGGGCCTGTCGGCAGCAGCTTGTAAAGGTGCTGACAGTTTGTCTGTTGCTTCACTATTCCATTTCTTGGAGCGTTTCAGCGTTCACCAAGTACTAAATACAGATCATTTTTCCTTTTCCTTTCATTCTGCTTGTCAGTGGTATGTTTAGTCTGGATAAGAAGCACAAAGACATTCCCCTTTTCATTTTCCTTTCTCTTTCTTTCTCTCTGGATTGTTGGCCAACCCCAAACAAGTTGCTAAAATTCATAAATGATGACTGTGGCACCTAGTCTGAAAATTTGCCTGTATATGCACTCATTGGCCTGCATTAAGAGAGAATCCATGTAATCGAATTTAGGTTTTTCACCATTTTCTCTGAGCAAGGAAGGCACTGAGCACATACTTAACCATCCAATATCATACCATACAATTACCTACACCGAAAAAATGATAACACGGAATAGAATAAATTGAAGTAAATATATGACGAGTAACAAAAAAGCAAATGCAACTTTTGTAACTAGCATGTCTGTGTTGCTTTCTCACGTCACATGTCTGCTGTAACCTGATTTAGACACTTGGCTCAAGTTTGTCGCGTGCGTCGCTGAAAGGCCTCATCTTTCCAAATGCTCAACTAATTAACAAGTGGCACCGCATTTTGGCCCAGGGCTTTCGGATTCCTGTAAACTGTCTGGTTATGCAGCCTTTAAGAAATGTCACCTTATCTGAACTCTGTGAACCTTGCAGTGAGACTGACAGGCCCGGAGGGCGAGAGAGAGAAACACGCTGTTCTGGGTGTCTGTACCTACTAATATTTATTCGAGTTTATGCCAAGTCATGTTTGGAGCGTCCCGTGCTGGTGCAGGCGGAAAAGCAGCCGCTGCCAGGATATAAGAAAGGAACAAGTGGGTGGGAAGAGGAGAAGGTCAGGCATTCTGGAAAACACAGTCTTCCAGTTACAGTGCATGCAGGGCTTGATCATGCCGTCCCAATAGGAGCTTCATATTCGAGGCACAGGTTTTCTCCACTGATGTCATCCAGTGTCCTAAACTCACCAATATTCTTAGGATATGTAATCAATGATGTTCACATCCGTGGTGTCTAATAATCAGTCATAAAGGTGCTTGAATGAAAACGTCAGGTTATGATGGATGAAAATGTTGGTTTGATGTATTTTTCAGAAACTAAAACATACAAAATTTCTATAGTTGTCTGATTCTCTACTTATTTTTCCCTTCACTGATATGATTTGAATAGAACATACACAAAATATAACTTACAGTACCACATATATAACATCTTTCACGCTTACAGCTGGAACAGCATGGTAGTGCAGTGGTCAGCACTGTCACCTCACAGCTGGCAAGTCCTGTGTTGGAACCTGGCGGTTGACCGTAACCTTTCTGCAAAGAGTTTGCATTTTTCAGGTAATCCGATTTCCTCCACCCGTCCAAAGACATGCGGATTAGCTCAACTGACAGCTCTAGATTGTAATGTGCATAGTCGTGAATGTCAACGTGAATGGTCGTCTGTGTGTTAGCACGGTGACCTGTAATGAGTTTACCCTGCCTCTCGCCCAATATCTACTGGGATTGGCTCCAGCGCTTTTACAACCCGCAGTGGATATATGCTATAGAAAAGAAATGAGTGAAAGAATGAATGAACATTTCAGGGTGGTACTGAGTGCTCATCAGATTTATATTCACTGTGAATATCGACGACTACTGATAGTGGAAAGAAAACCTCACTAAATTGCACTGGACATTTAGGAATGAGTCTCCAGTGTCAGCATTTTGTACCAGTCAAAGGAAAGGAGGTAACCTGAAAAAATCTTTACAACAGAATGTTTGGCAGTTTGTGACAAGCTGCTCATTTTTTGCTTATTAGCTTGTTTCATTTTAGTTTGTTTTCAACGAGGCACAGGTGACTGGCGGAGTTGGTGAAGAATGCGCTATCATGAGAGTGAAGTGTGACGTACTGAAGGATGGGAAAATCAATTCTTGGCTTGGAAGCCAACACTGCGGATTGGTGGCCATGAGCTGCATCAAATATTTGCACTGGCCGAGTGACGTCTGTGTCATATAGAAGTAACAGGAAGAGCAGACACAGGGTCATCTGTGCAAAAAGCAAAGACATCTGGCTAGGTGTGTTTATGTATAAACAGTACTGTGTGCAGTCTTGTATAATCTTCTGAGCACAATGATGCTTAATGTTTGACACAAACTGACAAATTGAACAGGCACTGCTCACACTGGTTAATTGTTTGCCTACTTTTAATAGAAATTTGCATGAAAGGTATATGCTAACTCAAAACATCAACCTCATGTATAGCACTTCATGTGCTATTTCTGATTAAAAAAACAGCACAACCAATCTAATAGTCAGCTCTTTTAATGCACTGAGGCTGAGAAAGGCTTCAGCAGCAAAGGACATGACTCACCTTTTACTGCACGGACATAGTTCACTGAACATCTTCCATTTACAATCGCTGCCATTCACCTAGTCATTAAGTTCAAAAAAGCGCTGCTGATTCAAAGCAATTAGAGATCATTTTGAGTCTGTTAACTGCTATATCTAAATGCACTTCTACAGGAATACCTGTAGCTATACCTAAAAACCACCCTCCAGGCTAAGGTTGCAAATCTGCAACAACGAATTACTAATTCGATTATTTGTACATGAACTTTCATTACATGATTATAAACATTTGAGGACCACTGAAGGACTTTGTTGCATATTTGCAATAAGTAGTTCAGCGCAGGGCACCACA
This sequence comes from Porochilus rendahli, assembly GCA_039654305.1. Lineage (NCBI taxonomy): Eukaryota > Metazoa > Chordata > Actinopteri > Siluriformes > Plotosidae > Porochilus > Porochilus rendahli. The sequence continues at coordinate 11,431,546 of JBCNYG010000013.1, read as the reverse complement.
CACACACACACACACACACACACACACCCTTTCACATTCTCACACAAACACAGACTCACTCATATCAGGCTAATTTTAAACAGCCAATTAGCATAATGTGCATGGGAGAACATGCAAAATCCACACTGAAACGCCCATGCTTAAATCCAGGACTTTCTTGCTGTGAGGCGGACATGCTAACCACTACACCACTGTGAGACTCTATTTTGTATACAGTATTTATAAAATGCTTACATCACTGTTGGCTGTGGAAACTAGAGCTTATTAGAGAATGTACGTGAATGACGGCTTGCCTGCAGTTCCACTCACTGATTTATGGATGGATGAATGGAACATTTGTATTGCATTAAAATCCTGAGCAGAAATAAAATGAACCTTAAACGTGCCCCCCCAAATTTTAAACGAAACCAAGAATATTAAGTAAGTAAAACTAAATGCTGCAGCTGTTGTTTCTGTCTTATGAGAGCAGCTCAGTCACCTGAAGGTGAAAGTTGGTCTTGATAAAAAATAATCTTTATGCATAATGCATCACCGGCTTTCAGCAGTTTTTTCAGCAAGCGTGTGTGTGCAGTCGTGACTTTTTAAAATTCACGCCGTTTTTTAATGTTGTCTCCCAGTTGTTTGTTCTACAGACTCTCTGTGCTTTTTTTTAAGTAGGTTTTAACAGTGTAACGAAGGAATAAGATTCATCGGTTTCACTCGATTGGTTGCAAAACTGCAGAATCAACTGTTCTGGAGCTGAACTGCATTGAAAAAAATGTCTCAAGCTCATGATTTCAATATGATTTATGTGCAGCTTAACAAATACTTCTTATTGTACTCGTGATGTAAAGCACAGCCTTGTGTCTCTTGCTACTAGAGGAGATCACAGCCGGCGTGGGCACAGGGGTTTCTTCCTGGGAGGTTTGACATTAAAGCAGTGTGAGTTACTTTGTAAAAAGTATCCGTTTACACTCTGGACTTGAGTTCAACTGGATGGATGTCAGCAGTTTAAGCCCAATGAATCGAGGAAAGTGCATCTGTGGAAGTGGGTAAATAAAAATTCATCTGCCAATGCCTCTTCTATCACTGTTTCAGAAAACGATGCAGACTGAAGATAAGATCAGATACATATGGAATCTTTTGTCCACTTCCGCTCAAGTAGTCTTGACAAAAGAAGTTGCTGACATGCTCACTAGTGTGTATTAAAGGTATAATGTCTTGCCCCTCATACACTCTCACCTAGGCTGACCACATTTACACTCTCCCTCCTAATCACACACACACACACAGTCTGGTTTCCATAACTTGTGGGGACAATACATAGACTTGCATTTATTTCCTGGAGAAGTTTTCGTAAACACTAGAAATTTCCCTTAAACTTAACATAACCACTACTTGCCTTACTGTAACCTTACCCTAACCTTACCCTAATCTTAAAACACCTTCACCTTAAAATGTAATGATTTAAGTCATGGGGACTTGCGGTTTGTCCCCACAAGGAAGCGAAGTCCCCATAACGTGACTGTGGAAACTGATTCATGTCCCCACACTGTGATGAATAGCTAGACCACACACACACACACATACACACGTGCTGGGCAATAAAAGCCTAGTGGTCATCTATACAGGCACTGGAGTTAAAAACAGTTAGAAAAAACAGCCTAATGTCTACTTATAGACACAACACTGTATGCAAATGAGTCAGAAGACTAATAAGAAGAAAGAAGAATATAAATGCTGATGGGAAACATTTATGATATCAGACAGGGCTGGTGTCATGGTTGTTTGGGGAAAAAAAGCCTAAATACCATGAACTTTGTTATCAAACAAGGCATCATCAATCACTCACTCATTCATTCATTTGACAAACCGCTTAATGGTCTACTAGGATCATGGAGAGGCTGGTGCCTAACTCAGCAACTCGGGGCGAAAGACTCGGGGTACACCCTGAAAAGTTCACCTGACCCCTGCAGGGCGACACACACAAAACCACTTCCACTCACACTCACGAGCAATTTGGACTGTGGGAGGAAACCAGAGTACCCAAAGGAAACCCACACAAGCATGAGGAGAACATGAGAACTACTCACAAACACGGCTGAGCCAGGGACTCGAGCCCAGGACCTTCTTGCTGTGAGGTGGACGTGCTAACCACTACCATGCTGTCCACATAGACTTGAATTGGGTTGATCCATTAAGTTACAAGGCGACTGAATCCTGAAAGGCTATTTAACAAGCTTAGACATGTATTTTGGACATTCGTTGTATATTTAGATGACTTTTTGCCAACTACATTTGGGCAAAAATGCACCCAACTCCTATAAGGTCCACCTGAAACATCATACACTGTTTTCCTTCCACCCATAACTTATTCACACGGTGACTTTCACAACCACAACACTGGAGCAGTAAGAGACGTCATGTATACCATTCCACCGAATTCCTTTTTGAAGAACCGGATGAAAACAGTCTGAATTACTCCGTAGCGTGTCATAAGTGGGCTGAGTCTTTTTCGTGATGGAGCGCACGCTCAGAGTGACTCATCCGCACAGTTAGGCAGGTCAGAGAGCACTAAGCTCGCAAACTCGCGCTCACAAAAGCACAAAGCCTGAGGAATGCTGAGACAATGCCCTGAGATCAACGGGTGGGACCGAGGTTTTGCCTGCATGTGTAGTCTTTCATGCAAACATACCTGGCATGCATCGTGGGCGAATCGCTGTATAAGCCGTTGGTTATTAATAGCGCGTGGTGCGACGAGGTACTACACCTAACAACGTAACGTTCTGTCTCACAAGGTGGTTTCCATGGATTTCCACAGGAATGTTTTTTTGTTTCTCTGGTTGTCAGGTGGCTTTGGGCGTAAGAGGAACCTGACAAAGCATGAGGGTGTCTGTGCCATCTAGAGACGCCATGTGTCGCAACTGACATCAGAACACTACGCCACCTGGAGTTAAACTCAAGTCTCAAACTCTTGGTTTGTGTGGGCGGTGAACAGATGTGAACTCTGGTGTTATAATCTGTATAATTATGTAAATGCAACACCCAAATGGAATATTATAGTAATGAAAATAGTGACAAAAATGACTAATAATTGAAACCTTATGGTCTGACCAAAATATTAACCAATACACATCTCAGACATAATTTTCAGCTGATAAAAAAGTATATCAACAGAAACACTCCATATAGCCTACTATCCCAGATTATAAATAGCAATAGCACTGCTGTCAACATTTTTGCATGCATGAATTCCACTACCAGTCAGTATGCACACACACACACACACACACACACAGAATTACCCAGCCCAGCTGTAAACTATATGCATCCAGAAGCAGGAATCCTCCTCGTCAGCAGACACTTCATGCCTAACTTTACTCGGAACTTGTCATATGACTGGCACTGGGACACCGACAGCTAGGGACCTGATACGCGCACTTTTAATTCCCCAGACATATAGAAAAAAATCCCTCAACCAAACCAGTGACTACAAACTGACAGTCCAGTGTTTAAAAGCCCATGAAGACGCAGTACTCTGCCCTGCTGTTCCTTTACTGCGCGTGTGATGTACTCTGTCTGTGCACGGAATAAATAAATACCTTCCAGCCGGCGGAGCTGTTGCTGTCGCCCTTGTCCTTGAAGTAAGGCACACTCTTCACCATCCAGTCGTAGATCTGCGACAGCGTGAGGCGCTTCTCGGGTGAGCTCTCGATGGCCTTGGTGATCAGGTCGGCGTACGACATGTTGCCCCAGGCGTTGCGCCGAGCCGAGCCGCTCTTCCTCTGCGCCGCCGCCGCTGGAGAAGAAGAGGAAAGTAACGGCACCTGTTGCTGCTGCTGCTGCTGCTGCTGCGGGGGGAGCGGAGCGCCGGAGATCTGCGGCCGCGGCTGCTGCTGCTGCTGTCGATGCCCACAGTTTTCTTGGCACTGGAAATCTGAGCATAAGACAAGTGGCTTATCGTCAGCATAGTCCTCGGATTCTTCAAGCAGGCTGAGGCTCGTGAGGAAGTCCGCGGTGCCGCTCGGCTCGTGCTTGACGGACGGGGCCGGAGAGGACGTGCTCGAGTCGGCGGGGTTGGTGAACTCTGGCCGGGGCAGCGGCCAAGTGCATGACCGGGGCCGCGGCAGTGGCTCAAAGTCCGGGTCGATGTCGACCAGCTGCTGCTGCTGTTGTTGTTGCTGCTGTTGGGCCGCTTCCGCCATGGTACCGACAAAACGCCCAACGTCACATAGAGTTGGCGGCGCGCGAGTGACTCAGGCGCGAGGGTTCGCACTACAGCGCGGCGGCTTAAACAGGGACAAAACTAAAACCGTGAGGGGGGAGAGTTCCGCGAGAAGTAAACACCACTCTCCTACATCGGTAACGCGGTGAAAACGTAAGTTAAACCGAGTTCAAGCGCGTCGAACCGGAGAGTCCCTGACACCTGAAGGCTTTGTTATGAAGTTGTGGTCAAAGTTTCAGCGATCCGGCCCCAAGCCACTAACTATTCCGCTCGCGCGCTCTCCTGTCACTGTGTTTGTGTGCGTGCGTGCGAACGCGCGTGCGTGTGTGCGTATGTGTGAGCGAGACAGAGCGCGAGCGCTGGTCTGAAAGCGGCGTAACTGAAACTCAGCTATCATTGGTCAGAGGACACCGCCCACACTTGTTTGACAACGCGCAGCAGCCAATCGCACATGCGCCTTGAAAGCGAAACGGTACAAAAACAGAGGTTTCCTCCGCCCCCGCACTAGTAAACACGTTTCGGTAAACAGGCGCTGAAGGAAACGCGTTGAGCCTCAGGTCACAGTGTGCCGCCTTCGAGTGCACGTGGAGCCTTCAAGGAGCTTTAATAAACATTAGAGTGTTATTACAGCGTCATGTTTATGTCAGTTGGGTAAACAGAAGTGCGTGCCCTATATATATATATATATATATATATTTAGCTCTACTTTACTGTATCGAGCACTGTCTTACGGAAAATCGACTAA
>JBCNYG010000013.1:11406747-11418155 GCA_039654305.1 Porochilus rendahli | reverse complement strand
CAAAACCAGAGGAAGGTGAAATTACTTTGTGCAAAGCAAAAGTTTTTGATCCCAGGATAGAGGAGATATAAATGGATAGCAACGTGGACTTTTTGAAATCTTGTCAGGCTGAACGGTTTTCAAGGACTGAAATGGTTTTCAAGGACTGTGATTGCATTGCAAACCTCTAACAAAGTTAATATCTAATCATGTCCAGTGTTTTTTGTTAACCAAATTTCCGCCTTTATAAATAATTGTCTTGTTTAATTCAAACAAACAAACAAACAATTATTCATGATATTTAGGCTATTTTCTTCAACCGTCCTTGACACAGTCCCTTTAATATACTAAACTGCACTGAATCTGACCATCTTGAATTTTTCAAGAATATATTTTTATCATGATGCTGCTTTGAGACTGTTCACGAAGCATGATTGCTAAGGCTGCGCTTATGTGTTTTTCACAGGTGATAACATAATGGCACCAAGTCCTGTCATTCAAGCCCTCATTGATTTATCAGCTGGAGCCTGTGGTATGTATGCTACGATGTTGTAATTAAAATCAGTATGGTTTTTAATCATCTCGGCTACTAGGGTGCCATTATTAAACCCACCACTAAAACCCTATCTGACTGACAAAATCTAGGATTCTAGATTCAATATATTTACTCTACATGATACACCATCCTTCATTTTGTTTAAAAATACAAAAGACGCTGTTTTCAAAGTCCCAGTATGTAATTTATCTTTGTACTAAATAATAAAATGATTATGATGTCATCACAGGTTAAGGGAACATACTGTGTTGAAATGCTGGGTTGTCCAAAGCCACTGCTACAGACAGTATGCTTTTTCCCCTTTTGTGATGGTTCTTTATTCATCAACCAACCACACTGCATGTTATAGTACCATTTGACACCCTGGGTTGCCAGATATCTAAAAAAATATTGACAGTCAAACACAGTAAACTGTGGCTATATATGAACCAAGCAGACAACTTGAAACAAATAAAACGTTTGCTTTGGTATTCTTCTAAGAAGCTCTATGACTGGAGACATTATTAAACATGGCTAAATATTAGAAAAGGGTTTTAAAAATGGAGAGAGATGGTGAATTGGTTAAAATTTAAGCTATGAGCTTCAACCCTGGTAACTTAATAAATGTCCATGGTGTTCTTATGTCTGGTGTTTTTTATTGCCTGTTGTTGTGTAAATAAAGCACCTTTCTCCACGCTTTACGCACAACCGTTTTATGGTTCGTTTTTGCCTATCTAAATTAGATCTTGTAACGTGAAACTTTACCTTAGCATGAGAGAAAAACCTGATGTGATTTGCATGTTGTCTACTTGTACTTCCATTGCAGTTTATCACATAAATAGGACTTAATAATATATACTTTGCAGGAACTACGTAGTCTGATTGGTTAGCTATCTGGGGGATAATCACCAATTATTTATGGATGTCGCAAAATATTGTTGCTGGAAAAACTATAAAATTCAGCAAATTATTATTTTAGTATGTACTGCACAGGAACATGAGCTACAAAGGAACAATTTTGACTGTGTCAAAGGCAGGTCAGGTGAGCTCCGTACACTCAAAGCACAGGTATGCTCGGTATGAGTAACAGCATGTTGTGAGCCTATTCATTCAGCTCATACATTAGTATGATTATTATTATGTACTAACATAATATGTGACCTGTAGCACAAAACCAGTTGGAACTTGCATGACCCAGGCAAGCGGCTTATCGAATAACGTCATCTTTCATTTCCCACTTTCTACTTGGAGGCCACTTATGTCCTAATGTTGCGCACTGTTAGCGGCTAGTGTGCACGTGGGGCTGGGGGTTTGGGGATTTCTAAACTAGTTTTAGAGTGTACATAACCGTTAGGAGATGCTAATTTCATACAGTGTGTTGTTTTTGCACAGTTTTGAATTGAACTCCCGAACCACGTGCACGCTAGCCACTAACAGCATGAGACATTAGGACATAAGCGGCCTCCAAGCAGGACGTGGGAAATGACGGATTACGTTATTCTATAAGTCGCTTACCTCAGGCATGTTAGTTCTGATTGGTTTTGTGCTGGAGGTTCACAAATATGTAGTATATATTAAGCAAAACACACCAAAACACGATTTTTATAGTTTAGTTTTCTATTTGAAATGGTTGACAAATAGATGACATGATTCAGTAGCTTGAAGAACCACTTTTAACAGCACTAAGTTGAAGTGATCTTTTCCATATGGTTTTATCAGGCTTTCTTATTGTTGTCAGGAAATCCTGGCCCTTTCTTGTTTACAACTTCGCTTCTGTTCATTGATGTTTAAGGAAATTTGTTTGTTTATGCACAGCTCTCGTAAGGTACCACCAGTCAGTATTTTAATGAGGTTGAGTTCTGGCTTTGAGATTGGCCGATTAGTTATCCTGTTGCCTCATATTTGACTCTAGAATGCTTTGGTATAAAGAGAGGTTTCTGGTCCACTCAATAACTGCAAAGTGCACAGGATCTGTGGTTGCAAAACAAGCCCAAATCTTCACCCTTCTACCATCATGCCTGATGGTTGGTGTGAGGGGTTTGTGATGATATGCAGTGTTTGGTTTTTGCTAAATGTGGCATTATGGCCAAACAACTCCACAGGTCTTTAAAATATTCATTTTTGAGAAAAGAGTCTTTTTTCCTGGCAACCCTTCTAAACAAAGTATACTTGTTCAGTCTTTTTTAAATTGTACTGTCATTAACTTTAATGTCCGCAACTGTTTTAAATGTTTTCCACTTGTGAAAATCTGTCCCCACTGAAGAATGATTGATTGAATTATAATTGTTAATTGGTCTATAGCCCTTCCCAGATTGACGGGTAACAACAGTTGCTTCTCTAAGATCATTGCTGCTGTCTTTCTTCCTTGGAATTGTGTTAATGCACACCTGAAACTTCTGCTTCTGTAACATTTGCTGACCAGTTAATCAAGTGCATTTAATCAGCTATACTTTACTTTTTTTGTTAAATTAAAAATGACGTTAATATCTGTCATGTGTCATTGTCTTTACCTAATTTTAAGACCTGGCAAGAACCAGATAATTTTATAATTCTATGACAGGGGTGCTCAGTAATGCTCCTGGAAATCTACCTTCCTAAGAATTTTGTCTCCCAACTCTAATGTGGCACATATGACAGATCTATTCAGGTCTTCATTTCAAAGTATTAAGCCTTGATTAGATGATTAGATGATCAGGTGGAGGGCAGTGGTGGCCTGGTGGATTACTGATCCCAAGGTCGGGGGTTCAAGCCCCACTATCAACGGGTTCTCACTGCTGTCCCCCCAGTGCGGCTAACTGGGTTATCAAAGGCCGGCCATGTCTCTCACGGTTCTTTAAGCGTTTCAGAAAATGAATGATCGATCAGGTGGGCGTGAGTAGGGTTAGAGCGAAGGTCTTAAAGCAATACTTTAGAAGTAAAGAACAGCATAATTCTCTGATGCTTCAGAACCAGATTAGTGGTATACAGATTTTTTTTTACATTTCAGTCATGCCACTGCTGCTCTTCTCTCTTTTTGTTTAAGGTGGTATAGCATGTGTGCTGTGTGGCCAACCGTTTGATACCGCCAAAGTGAAGATGCAGACCTTTCCCGGGATGTACCGTGGCTTTGTGGACTGCTTTGTGTCTATTTCGAAGCAGGTGGGATTGCGAGGTCTTTACCATGGCACTACACCCGCTCTAATGGCCAACATTGCTGAGAATGCAGTTCTCTTCATGAGCTACGGCTTCTGCCAGGATGTTGTGCGTTTTGTGGTCAGCCTGGACAGAGGAGTGGAGCTCAGGTTAGACATTTCTAATCTATTTATCTTGTTTCCTTTGAGAAAGGTCTTCTCACAATCACAAAAATGCATCACAGGTGTGTAAGACTAAAGGGTTGCTATGAAGCACCCACTATACTGGAAAGTTTCTGCTTCATTTACTCTCCAGGATTCAGCACATCTGCTGATTACTAAAGCTGTCACAGATAAGATTTAGTGTGTTTAATGAGGAAGAAAACATCTCTTCAGTACTTTTGGCTTCATGGCTGGAGTCTGCCACCCCGCCTACCAATAGTACCAATAGTTTCTTGTTGCTGTGTTGCATATCTAAGGATCGATGGAGAAATTTTGTCTGATGCTTCACACATATGACTTATTTATGCAACAGCAGGTAGCAATCAAAGTATTCCACACCTAAACAATGTCAACATGAGCACTCAGAGAGTGCAAAACTCCACCAAGTACAATAGTCCCTCATATAATATAAAATGTTAAGTTTTAAATAATCATTTAAATAATTCCTGTACCCAGAATTGGATATGAATCATGTCCAAAGTCTAATAATGGAGACTTCTTTTTTGCAAAGCCCCACCTCTGGTAGGAATTTTATGAAAATCCACATATAACTTTTTGCATAATCCTTCTAATAAACAGACTGTGGGAAAACATAACTTCCCTTGTGGCGGTAACTACCATAACATGTACATTGTAAGCATTTGCTTGGACATACTTTTCTATCACATTAAACCTTGAATTGTGTTGAATAATCTGAGATCCTTCTCGGTTATATAGGTTATTTGTTTTATCATAGCCTTTCTGTCAGCTCTAAACAGCCTGGGTAATCCTCCCTTCCCTCGCTCTTTCTGTGTAAACTCTAGAGGCTGTTGTGTGTGAAAGTCTCAGCAGGTCAGCAGTTTCACAAATACCAAAACCCACCATATAGTGTCAGCACCCATGGCATGGTCAGTCACACACATTTTTCTAACATGTGCATGAACTGAAGCTCTTTAACTGTGTGATTTTTATGAAAACTGCTTCCACATGATGAAATGATACAAGAGTTTTGAAATTATGCTGTTTTTTTTATGGGGAATTCCTAAAATGATTCAAAACTCATCACAGAGTGTCTTACTTTGGTCCATATGTTTTACCATCATAATTTTGTTCTTATTAAAAATAAATAGGGGAAATTAATCTTAAATTTAATAAAATGTTGCCTATGAAATGCCCATGAAAACACACTGTTGTTATTACAACCTTCTTTGTGGGGAAAAAAATCCAAATAATAAATCCTCATGCAGGGGTTGCCATTGTACTGCAAAACGTAGGGTGGGAGTGAAGTTGAAACAACAGTTCCACAGACGCATGTATAATGTGGCTGGGATCCCAAGAGAACAATTTTGGCAAGTCTCCTACCATGGGGCACAATGTCTGCGATCTCCACGATTTAAGAGAATCATGGGATTGAATTGTGATGATCTTATGAAATTGGTGAAGGGAACTTGATGATAGCGCTGATCATGGCAAAATTTTTTACTGTCAAAAATTTTCCACGTTTATTACGATTTATTTGATGATATATGCATGAGTTGACGCCAATGCTGAGAGAACGTGGGAATCATAGTAGAGCTTAACAGACCGTAACAGACCTTGATGCGCCATCCTAGGGGATCTTGATGAACTTGGAAACATGATTCCTTTAAGTTTCACCTCTTGGATGCACCTTGCCTACTTTTTAATACCACAATCATGCTTCAAGAGTGCTCATAAATCGTGCAGCTCCATGCTTTTTTGAATTGCGTAGATCGCGGACATCGTGCTCCAATGTAAACCCAGGGTTAGGAAGAGAGAGAGATTGTATATGCTCACTTTCCTTTCATTCACAGTGACATCGGCATCTGTTAGCTCATGCTTTCCAAAGTGGGTAGATAAGTAGTGGTTCTAAAACAAAATGTGAAGCCATGTGATCATGTACCACAGAGGAAGCATGTGGTGAACTCCAGCCTTGTTAGCTGTCATATGATGGGGAAAAGATGTCTAATTGGTAGAAATTAACTATGATTAAATTAGTGAAAAAATATTGGGGTGGGTACTATTCCATGATAATACTGCTCAGTACCAAAGTGCCATATTAGGCAAGTTCAGTATCATACTGTGTATGGCACGAGGGATCTACCATTACATTTAATGCCCCTTTTTGAGTGCAACACTGACTACTGTGGCACATACATGCCAGTGTTACTTATCCGGATGCAGGTGCAAGGTTCCCATCTATTGTGCTTAATGTCTTTAGGACTGGGCGCGGCAAGATGTGTTGTGTCTGGTGGGCTTGTCACAACAAGAACTCGCACATGAGCTACATGGAACTCACATGGAAAACAATTTTTTATTAAAAAATAAATAATTATTTAAAATCACTTTTTCTCAGAAATTACATAATTTAATTACAAATGAAAAAAAAGAAAAATTACATAATACTTTTTAAAATAAATATTTTGCTTTACATTGCATTTACTCACAAAAATGGACAGGGCATTTTTTTAAATAGAAATAATCGTATTTTTAAAAATTAAATGTTTAAAAGGGTTAAACATCTTTGAGGTTTTTGAGTTGACTCGAAGATGTAATAACTCAATTGAAAGGATATGATGGTCTAATCAGAAAATGCATAAATGTCCTTTAAACACCGGCTCGATGAGTCGCTAGGCTTGGGTATAAGAGCTCAACAGACTAACGTTACCATACGTACATACACACTGTTGGGAGGAAATCACATTTTGATTTCTCAACATTTAATTTTATAATTTTTTTCTGCAGAACACTTAGTGCTGTCACTCTTAATGTCTGCCTGTGGGGATTTTAATACTTGACTAATGAAAGGTAAATAAAAGTATAGTGTACATATAAAACCCCCATGGGTTATTTCTTGTAACTCCATTGGATCCTTGAACAGTCACTAAACAGTGTATCCCCAGCTCCGCCCCTTCTTCAAAACTGATAAGTATGATGGGCAGACTACTTAGTGGTTCTCCACCAGGAGCCAGACCCTTTGTCCCTCTGTCCTTCTGTCGCTTTTCCCTGATGGTTCTCCAGTGTGTCACATGTCTTGCACACTCTGTGATGACGTCAAGGAGAGTGGTGCTACCACATCGCAACCGCAGAGCTTTATACACCGTTTTGAGTTAGCTACTTCCAAGATCTGTGGATCTGTGTACGTGGTCAGATGTGAAATATTGTGTTCTATGTTGAAATGTTTATGTAAAAGGACAAACTACAGAACCCAAAAAGGACTCTAGATTTAATGTTTTACTTCAAAAAGATTTTAAGTTGTGGCATTTTGTTGTGTATTAGTGATGTTCAGAAGGCTTGCTCTGGCTCTGTGGCCTCCATCTTCTCCTCACTGGCTTTGTGTCCAACTGAACTAGTCAAGTGTCGTCTGCAGGCCATGCATGAAATGGAGGCATCAGGCAAGATTGCTGGTGGACAGAAGAGGTGACTTTCCATAACTGTGTATCTTGTTAGTAACCCTAAGAATATGCTATTTTCTGTATTTTCACATAATGTAGTGTGGGTACTTTTAATTATATTCATAAAATTTTAAGACATATTACAGTCTCCAAATGTATGAGTCTCATGCCTCCTCTTTTTTCCTCCCTCAGCACTGTGTGGTCTGTGGTTAGGCATGTGTTAAAGGCAAACGGTCCTCTGGGCTTTTACCAAGGCCTGTCTACTACTATAGTACGTGAGATTCCTGGCTATTTCTGCTTCTTCGGAGGCTATGAGCTGAGCCGATCTGCTTTTGCCCACATGATGGGCAGGAAAAAAGACGACATAGGTAACCTGGCTCTAATCTACAAATAACTAATAAATGTTCTGTTCTTTGCAGTGAAATATTGTACCCAGCAAGACAGTTGAAATCATTGATATAATTTTCATTTCAGATGACTTTGTTAAAGGATTATATGTTCAACTTCTAATTTGCTCGATTTAGAAACCACGGAGTATACAAGTTTGAATAATTTAAACTTGAGATCTGTAGTTGATTTGTCTAAAGGAAACAATAAAGACTCTATATTGAATTCTATATTACAGGAAGTTATGAACCTTTAACTCCGCAGAAAAACATTAAGTAATCATTTGAGTGCACAGGCAAGCAGTGTGGGGTCTTTTTGCTGAACTGCAGGTGATTGTGATTGCTAAAAAGCAGCAGCTTGGTAACGTGCACATCTGTTTTGCAGGCATTGCACCTCTGATGTTTAGTGGAGGCTTTGGAGGGGCCCTTCTTTGGTTAGTTGTCTATCCAATAGACTGTGTGAAATCTCGCATTCAGGTTCTGTCCCTGGCTGGGAAACAGGAAGGATTCATAAAGACATTCCTTAGCATTGTACACAATGAAGGTAAGTGCTGAGAAGAATGGTGTTGAAATTAAAGCAAAAAACACCTTTGTATATTACTTTTTAATATATAAATTTTCGAAAATTGTTTTAAAAAGCAGAAATATACCCAAGCAAACTTCTTTTTTTTCTAGGAGTGCGGCCTCTGTACTCAGGTCTAACCCCAACTATGATCCGGACATTCCCTGCTAATGGTGCCCTCTTTCTGGCCTACGAATTTAGCCGGAAGATGATGATGAAATCGTTTGATGAGTGATCCAAGAGTTCATTGTTTATTTAAAACATTCTGTGCTGCCTGCACATGAGACGTGCATCTATAATTTAAAAGATGATTCCAGCTACTATTAATGCTGCTTATATTTTATGATTGGTGTGAACACTAATCATATTCCTTTCAGAACCCTCCAAATGATCTGCTAGGTTGCATAAAACTAAATATGAGAAAATGTTGTCCTAGGAGCACAAATCCAACACCAAATTTTAACATGACATACTTGGATTAGCTTACACAATGGATGTTATGTATAGTAGTTGCTGAAAATGGGCCTCTGTACACCTGTAAAGATATTTACATTTACAGCATTTAGCTCTTATCCAGAGCGAGTTACAGAAGTCACAATCAGTGAATATAGTTTTATACTGGTTGGTCTGGACACAGACTAAGTACACCATCATTCAAACTCAGTGGGTAGGTGTTGTGTGTGCAGGTTTTGTTTTTAAGAGATATATTTTTAGAAGATATTTCACAATACATCTCTACACACTCCATGTAAATCTATGTGTAAATGTTTAGCACAGTAAAGTGCTCTCATTATTTCAGACCGTTAGTGTACTAGATGTACAGCAGGACGTAAAAATAATGACTAAGGGTGTGTCACTTTTTTTTAAATTGCAGTGAACACAATAATAAGTGGTATTTTTGAATTATAGACTTACTGGAAACTTGCCCAAAACTGTCCTGGGTACTCTAAATCCACAAATTGGACAGACTTCTGGTGTGCATTGTGCAGGAATTTGGGCTCGGTTTGTCCTTGTTTTTCTATTCCAGGCTCAAGTTTTTTGGGGGGTTTTTTTCGGACACATGGAAGAGCAATGTTAAGAAATCAACTCAGGTGACTGAACAAGAAAAAAAATTCCATTCCAGTAGAGATTTTTGAGGAAGCAGTGGGTATGGAATTCACTAGTAACACAATGGTTCCTAAGAGCCGTGGAATGTTGCGGATGTGGATACTATGCTATTTGTACTGTACAGACACTATTTTTGATTTTATAGTTTTCAAATCAAATATGATTTCAGTCACCAAAATGTTTTTAATTTTTATTTAAGTGGGCATAAATGCTAGAGAAATGCAAAAATAAATGTTTATCTAGTAAACTGGTGTGTCATTTATTTATTTAGGTTAAATCTCGAATGGCTAGAGTACATTAGATACATTATAATTCTATAATGAGCTACAAAGCTACCATTTTATAAATATGGGCATAAAAGCAAAGTATATGCATTAGTTAAACTTTACCTAAATTCACATTCTATAGATTAAATCTACAAAATAAACATAAACATACAGTAAAAGCAACTTGTAACATGCATTAAAACAAACATTGTAGTAAACTTCTCATATCAGTAAGTCTGGCTAAATTTCGAAGAACTACTATGGAGAACAGTGTTAATAATCATACAAAATGTAAAGGTTCAAAATCTTCATGCATTTCTCATATAATGTAGTCAAATTAAAGTGTAAACATTACTATACATCATTATCATTACCGACGACAAAAAAAGTCTCATGAACTTTAAACATGCTTATTTAAATATCTTTAATCTAGATCTAATAAATCACCCTTGAACACATTCTTTGTGTTATCTGTGATCTTTTATGATGCCTGAAATTAACAGCAGTCCTGTCTGAGCTATGCTAAGCTCTTGGGATGAGCCATACTGCTTCAGGGGATCTGCAAGAGATAAACCGTTTAGAGCTTTAAATTCAACCACTGAACATAGTTTGTAAGGAACTTAACAGGCTGCCCAGGTATACAGAAATGAATACGAATGATGAAACATGTACTAATTTTCTTTCCCCAGAAAGGATGTAGTCTACCACATACTGAACTCACAGAAGCTTACAGCAGTCCAGTCTAGAGATTATGAAAACACGCACTAGAATATAATAGAAGGGTATGTTTTATTTAAGCCAATAGAAAAGTGCTTGTGTTAACTAGGTTGCACAGAGTTACTGTTGATAGAATAACAAAGAGTTTATGTCATCTGAGAACAATACAGACATATCCTGGATAACCAGTCTTGAACACTAGAACACTGCACACACCAGATAAATATACAGTATAATGGCAGACAGGAGTGTCTCAACTTTAAGGGTCTTATAAGACATTCTGCATTGTTCGGGCCCCTCTGTTGGCCATGTCTGGATGCGAACATGGCAAAATATTTCAGTAGACTCGGCTGAGCACTAAAGAAAATATTGTAATACCATGTGGGAGAAGACTGGCAGTAATTCAGTGACCCCATGAACATTATTCCCCACATGTGTTGCCCGACCAGAGTACCGGGAGGAAACACACACAAGCACAGGAAGGACATGTAAACACCATACAGAAACACCCTCGATGATCCCAGAGCTCAAACCCAGGTCCTTCATGCTGTGGGGTGGTTATGCTAGCCACTACACTACCATGCCACCAACAATGTAATGCAATATAATGTAATATAATTTACAGTTATGCACCTAAGGCAAAGGGATTTCACAGAATGTTCCCCAAGACGCGACATCACCTTCAGTGCCTAATTGCTTATTATTTTCTATAATATAATATTATAAAAATTAATATTAATATTTAGACACTGTGTACAGGTAAGAAACAGTGACAGTATAACAAATCTTTTCAATGGTATTTCAAACTTTAAAAAAGAAAAACTGTTGATGAAACAACAAACATTTCCGGTGAAGTGAATGTGCAGTCAGCGCCGACAGTGGCAGCGCATATGCGCGTTGGGTTGCCTGTGTGGGCATGTGACCACGGACGCGTCAACAAAATCAAACTCATGACTATGGAGACTTGCATACTTATTTTATTATATTGTTGCAGTCACGCAGAAACCTCACATGTCCAAAACCACTACTTTTCAGAAAAATGCTTAACATAAATGGATGGGGCGGCACGGTGGCGTAGTGGTTAGCACGTCCGCCTCACAGCAAGAAGGTCCTGGGTTCGATTCCCAGCTCG
>JBCNYG010000013.1:11315588-11327722 GCA_039654305.1 Porochilus rendahli | reverse complement strand
GTTTGTGTCGTGGTCGTGTGATTTGGGTTGAGAACTCGACAGAGGGGGGAGAAAGTTGGAAAAAAAAAAAAAAAAAAAACAAAAAAAAAAAAAACCACCATGTAGCACTTCTGATTAGCAGATTATTTTTCTTCCAAATTTGTCTAAAAATAAAGAAGAAACTGTAAACATATGCCTTTTTAGGGGAGGACAGGGCAGTTAGGAGTTTGAAGCAGTAGTGATTAACAGAACCTCTAGTCACAATCCACACCCTGGTTATTTCTTAAGGCTCTATAGTTACTAAAGTCTTGGAAAACTGAAGTACATGTTTGGTTTGCCACCATGAATCAAAGCAACCCTGAGAAACAGCTACTGTGTCTGATACTGTATCATAATATGATTAAATATTGAAGGGTACAAAACAGGTCAATGAACTGCATCTCCTTTACACCACCGCAACAACAAAAACCCCGCCGCAGTAACAAAGAGAACACAAACTCAAACTCGACAAATGTCATGACACCCTGGCCACCTTTCCACACAAAATAAACAGTGTCATGTAAGGTAGAGCCAATGCACACATCAGCCATATTCCATTCTCTCATACACAACAGTATCTCTCTCTCTCTCTCTCTCTCTCTCTCTCTCTCTCTCGAATAGTGACGAGGCGAAGTCTCAATGTGTCAATGTAACACCAAGCAAACGCATGTTCAGGTCAATCCGTGTGTGGCTATAAGAGTGTAGCACACAGCCACACCTTAGAAACTCACACCAAGTGTGTAAAATTACAATAAAGTTTTTAAATAATTCATGATTCTCTCAAGACACATAAATTAGCTGAAAATGAAATTATTAATGTGCTATTAAGTAAAACTGCATGTTTCATTATATTTTTAAAAATACTTACACTCTGTTTTGTTTTTACTTCAGTAAACCAAGGAACACATGTAGATATCAGAGACCCTGCACTGACGGAATGCATGGTATCTAGTAACTTCTCTTATGCTGACCAAACTAACTAGTCTATCTTGCATGAACTATATGGAGTGATTCCTTTGAACCAACCAATCCTGTGCTGCTTTTTCCCAGTAAATGTGTCTAAAAGTCTGAAAAATCATAAAATAAAAAGAAGATTTTCGACCACAAGCCTGTGTATAGTGTTCTCTTCAGGTCTGATGAGGTAATTGAATATCTGCATGGGTCTGGGGTCTCTAAAATCCTGAGATGATATTACAGAATTAAAAGCTTTGTTTTTGGACAATGTAAAATGAAAATCGTGGGTTTTTGCAAGAATTGGCTGATTAAAGGCATGGCCTGTGCAAATTATACCCGAAGCATGGTCAACCCCTCGGTTTTTGAAAAACATCACTATTTAACACAGCCAAGTATTGCCTTGCCGAAACAGAACTGTAATTATTCATTTCTCAATTTTCCACCAATAGCAGGGTACAAAAGTGTTTGAGAACTTGCAGGGTGAGTTTCTAAATCCGCCATTGACTTTTACCCAAGAAAAAACCTGAACAATGCCAAAGTTTGTGTACACCCAATTCAGTGACACTCACTTTGGATGGGTTAAATGCTGAGGCAATAATTTCCCTTACAGGATTACTTTTTGATATACTGTATTAGTCCCGCAAGGGAAATTATTGTCTCTATATTTAAACACATCCAAAGTGAGCACAGACACTCACAGCAGTAGGTTGCCACACATTGCAATACCTGGAGAGCAGTTGGGAGTTAGGTGTCTTGCTCAAGGGCATTTCAGCCATGAAGGTGGAGGAAGGGAAGGTGCAGCTCACTCCCCAACCACCATGCTCTAAAATGTACTAACTAGTCAAGCAAAATTCCTGCTGTATCTGAATACATTTGAAGCTTTCTCTCTTCCTGTAGTGCCTGCTACTTCTATCAATGATCTGGGATATAAATCCTCATTTTCTGTTGTTCCTTGTCATGTTCACGTCTTGCTCTTTTCCATTTGGACTCAATTTTAAATACTTGTCTTTTGTGTGTCGCCATTTTTGACTTGGCAAATTTGTCACGTGATCTGCACTTTCTGAAAATGATATCAAGTTTTGTGTATACAAAGTGTGAAATTCTAGTCATTAAGTACCCCTTAGCTTTGTTTGTTTACATTGCTTAGCTCTTAGTTGGAGATAAAAAAATTATATATCTCACTTTTAAGTGTTTTGCTTGGTAATGTTCAGAACTACAGGTATTTAGTGGGTTTTACATATAAAAAGTTATAATTCATTTATCTTGTGGAGGAAATGCCTTAATCAAGTCACCAAATATTTTATAAACATAAGACTTTGTAAATGCTGTGTTGCACCACCCAAAAATCTTTCCTGCTCCAAGCTTGTTGACCGGAATAGGCTTTGGTACCAAAAACCCAATAGAGAAAAGCCATATAGGATCTGCTGGACTGTTCGATGTCCCTGTGTATCGAGTACCAACAGCAGACAGCAGCACACGTGTATAGAAGTGAAGAGTTTGTCTCAAAAACAGGCAGCGACCTGCTTAGTAAATTGGAAATGGTTTGGTCATGCAAAGTCGGTCATGGCACAAAACACTGTCTACTTTAAAGGTTATCTAAAATCTGTCTCTACATAGTAGCACAACAAATGTATTCCAGCATCGTAGACAGACACACAGCCAAGTGGAAAAACTGTGAAGCTCTATGAAACGAACAAACTAGCAGCAGCCTTCAAAAGTTTGCTAAAAAATATTTATCGAAGATAAAAGTCTGTCTTCAAAATAAAAGTCTGCCTTTAAGTATACAAGACATTTTTTTAACTGCACTTTTATTTATTCGAGTTTACATTTCATTAATCCTCAAAGAGAAGTGCAGTGAGTGGATAACTTTTTTTTTAATTAGAGTGGTAAATCAGGTGTAGTTTTGAAATAATAATTAAAAGATTTTATTTTTAGGCCACATCGCCCTGTCCTACCTCTGTACTTACACTTGCTACTTTGAGTGCAGAAGGACATTTACACTGAAAGTATGCAATGCATGAATTATCCAGATGATGTACTTCACACTTCGCACTTGCAATAGCTACCCAACTATGACACCAGGGTGAACCAGGACTTGAGCAGAAAACCAGGTTGCATCTGTATTATTGCGCTAAGGCCCAGCCATTTCCCTACAAATGGCATGCCGCCCTGCAGTAAATGCCACCCATTTGTGTTATTTCTGTGTTAAAATGGTTGGTTCTTATTGAGCAGAAGATTCTCAAAGAAATCTCATTTCACCGGTAAGTGTTTTTTTTTTTTTTTAAACCGGAGTCATGCTGATATTTATGGATAATAGCATAGCATTCCAGGCACAGGTGCTTAATACTATAGACTACAGCCTGCTTAAGGAAGAAAAGGACTGATCATCCATGTAACAGAAGTGGAGACACCAATAATCGGAAGTCCGGAAATGGACCATAACATAAGATTAAAATCCGAAGATATATAACGAGCAACTACTGAGAAACACTTGCAAGACTGTTGTCCCACCAGAAGCACAAGAACTATGGCTCTGCATGTTATTTTCTTTTTTAAAGGGTGTGAAAAAAGGGATTACCAACAATTTGCTACCTGGCGTTTCACACTCGAACAAATCAGATGTTTCGTTACCAGTTTTTACTAGTGTTTCACACTCTACCAAATAATTTTGTTTTACTTGCGTGTATGAAACAATAGACACAGAGCACTGATATCGAGAATATGATATCTAGGCTTCTATATATTTTATGCTGATGAAACATGAGTGCCAGTAGATATATGATACACACACACATCACCAAACCCCATTATAAATAAGCTGTGCCCCAGGATAAATGCCATGATTAATTTTCAGCCACAATAAATGTTTATCATTGCATTTACTCAGACAATTACTAGGCACTTACAATACATTTCGCACCCAGCACTCAATCTCCGTCCTTGATCACGGCATTATTTTTTCATACTGGTTTTGCTACAGAAGCATTAAAGTTTGTATCTTGCACGAAGTTAGCCAAAAAGGCCACTAATTTTTCTTAACTTGAAGGAACATTTGTCTACACTCTATTCAATATCAGTTCCTGTTTCATCGGCATGATGGCGCCAGTAATGAACCGCTGCCACAATCGGTAACTAAATGCCTGGTAAGATAATGAAAGATATGAGGGAAAAAAAAGACACACACCCGCCAAAACACATGACCAATTCACATAAAACCAACAAACTCCAAATATTTCTCCTCACTCAAGAGAGGTTGGGAGGAAAAATAGCATGTGAGAAGATTACAAATACACCAGGCCCACCGAGGGGCGGGACATGTACATTTTAGACGGCATTTAATTAGACAAACACAAAACTAGTACAGGGTGACTCACCAAAATTATTATCGCTTTATACAAATAATATTAGATTTATTCCTACAACAACTTCTTCAAAACAGTTTTGTATTACCCCAGGACATATACAATACTATTGGTGTCCCCAAAAACCCATGATAGACAGTGTAAAAATATTATAACAACAAAATAAATAAATAAACAAATAAATAAAAGTTATTTTTTATGGAATTATATCATTAATCCAAGTTTTTTTTTGAAAAAGGACCGGTTTAAAACTAGCGCCATGTTTGACATTCCCACCTTTTGTCCTTGGCACATGGCTCTCCCCTTTAATACTATATCTAGTTATATACATTATATATAATAGACGGGATAATTTAGGCTGGCTGGCAGGTTTTTTATTTTAATTTCTCGAGAACCTAAGTGTAAGCTCACTCTCTCTCTCTCACACACACACACACAGAGAAAGAGAGAGAGAGAAAACGAACGTGCGTCAGGGAGAAACTTTGTGTTTGTATTTAATTCTCAGGGGTTTTTTTCCATGTCGCAAATATTAGATAGATTACTGTAAATGAGGACTCACTATACTGCATAAGGCGCATAAAACATAATGCGCAGCTTATATATTACATATAAATCAGGTTACACTATACTATTTATATCTAAAAGTCTACTGTTTATTTAATCAATCATAGGATTAATTGGAGATCTTGTTGTATTAGGGTGTGTTACTACACCAGGCTACGTATCATGACGAGGTGTGTGTGGGTTGCATCAGCTCCTAAAATGGTTACCGGCCACGCGCGCTGATCAACAGACTGGAGATGAACAGCGGCAGGGTGGGATCTTAAAGAACGACTAACAACACAAATACTACAACGACTGATACCCAATAAACATTGCGAACAGTGAAAACGAATTTATTCGGTCCTTACCTTGTTAAAATTATATATTCTGGAGGCTGAAGACAGCAGACATGAGGAGCCGCGTGCGCTTAGTTAGAAGACAGTGCAATATAAAAGGACCTCAGTGTGTAAAAGCGGAAATCACTTTCGGGGGAACTCTAAACCACACCTCCTTACGACTGGAGGAAGAGATCGACACGTGCACGCCCATAAGTATGTGTGGTGTTCTTTTTTTTGGGTTTGTTTTTCTTTAAATAAGTAGATTTTATTATTGACTCATTATTGAATCATCAGTGAGGTTTGAGTATGTGTGTTCTTGGTGAGGCGGAAGTGGGAAAACGGGCATGAAGAAATGACAGTGGGCCACAATCAAGGATGGTCCGACTTCCCGTCTCACTTCCTCAGAACGCATTGTAGCATAATGTGAACAGCAAGCTGAACATCACTCGCTCACTCAATCATTTTACAAGCCGCTTAATCCGGCTAGGGTGGGGGGGAGCCTATCACAGCCGGCAGGAGGCGAAGGAGGAGTACACACTGAACAGCTCCCCAGACCACAAATGATTCACCACAAATAAATAAATAAATAATAAATAAGGCTCAAACCCACACCATTGGGTTGTAAGGCATACTGTTAACTCATGGAGCTATTTCTGCCTTATGAAGTCTATATCGTCCACTTGTATCTCTCTGGGCCTGTTTATTCCTGCATGGAAGATGGTGGAGGACTGCAGTGCATGCGCTACCACATGAATTGAGTCGCCCATGGAATTCTGGGAAGGCCACCGAGCCCAACCAAAGCAGCTGTCTCAACAGCTCACCATTCCTATAATCATGCCACACAATTAGTGTTACAAACTGCAATAAAATGTTCTTTACTGAACTTGGTGGTCTGTGTGTTTAATTTTTTAAAATTTTGTGCGTTTTCTTGCAATTAACCATGAACATTACAAGAACTGTTGACTGCAGATCACTACATTCACCTTATTGTTTGTTCATGATCCACTATGGCTTCTGTCTTAAAGGTAGGGGTTTCTATTCTCTCATCCAGTGAGTTAGCAGTTTAATGAATGACTCATCAGTTCACGAAAGACTCAGCAAGTTATTGTTCGCAAACGACAATAAACATATTAGGAAAGAGGAGCAAAAGGAAGGCCTATGCATATGTATCCTAATCTAATATAGCACTGAAAGATCAATGAAAGATGGAATGCATTAACCTTTCCCTAGTCAACAATATCTAATATTATCACTTTACAACAAATGCTATACATTGTTAATGACAGCACACCATAATATAGACAACACTGATATAACTGCAGACATATAGCCACAATTGTTATGGTTAATTATTCAAATAACTAGAAAGAAGCTTTATTTATTCCTAGTAATTATAATAATTGCTTTTGCTGTATGTTTCAGATCACTATCTATTGTTTTTTTTTCTTTTTTACACCATCTTTTGTAATATGAAGTGTCTTCATATCAGTTTTGCAGCTTTTGCCTGAATATGAACAGAAAATACATCTCTATACACTTCAGAATTTATCCTGCTCTTTCTATTAGCAGTCTCATCATCAACAAACACCCATGACCGGGTTCCAAAGATGATGTGGTATGCTTTGGATCACAAGCTGTTTCTTTCCTTCGCCATACTCCGTCCTTCAAATCATTCTGGTACAAATTAATCTTGGTTTCATCTGTCCAGCGAATCATGTTTTAGAACTGTGTAGGCTTTCTGCAAAAGTCTAATCTGGTGTCTAATTTGTCCGGCCAATTAATTTTCTCCTTCACTTGCACTGACGAAACATTAATAGTTCCCATAAACAGCTGCCTGGTTGGAGGTCAACATTTGGACTCAACAAATTTGTCATTAATAATAAAGAAATGGACAATAATTGAACATGAAACTGCTCAGGATAACATGTAAAATGTCAGACATAAAATGTCTGTGATACCTAAAATGTTAATGCAATACTTAATATGTCAAACAATTTAAATTACTGCTGTTAGTCATGTCATCTTCTGAAATATTTCATCCTTTGTTAAGGTCACAGGGAGACTGAATCCCAATCTAGCTGACTCCAGGAGAAGGCGGGGTATACCCTGAACAGCTTGTCAGACACTCTCACACACTCAGACAGATAGACAACACATACACACACAACAGCAGCAATTTGAGATACCCACTTAATCTAATGTGCATGTTTTTGAACTGTGGGAGGAAACCGGAGCACCTGGATGAAACCCAAGCAAACAAGGGAAGAACATGGACGTCCTCACCAGGCATGGGACTAGAATCCAGGACCTTCATGCTCTGAGGCAGAAGTGCTAACCACTATGCCACTGTGTTGCCGCAGCTGATAGTTTACATTACATTTACAGCATTTGGCCGATGCTCTTATCCAGAGCAACTTACAATTATAATTTTTTACACAACTGAGCAGTTGAGGGTTAAGGTCCTTGCTCAAGGGCCCAACAGTGGTGACTGAACTGCTGACCTTCAGATCAGTAATCCATCGCCTTAACCGCTGAGCCACCACTGCCATTAAGTTTATACTTAAATAACACCTTGACTGCTTCATTTTAAATCTAATCTGGTGTTGCACAGAGGCAGAATTGGAAAAAAATTGACATTGTCTTAGTACTTGTGGCACTAACTGTATACAGTCACTGGTCAGTTTATAACCTTTAATAGATTGGTGGGACAGGATAGCATTAATAACAACAATGTAAACCCTATAATACACGACTTACGCTAAGGTTACGGTGAGTGCTTAGGTGTGGTATAGACACAGAGTTTAATTCTATTAATTTAGTTTTAAAAATTCACTGCTATGGCAACAGTATTATTTTAAGCATTTCTATTTTGCTTGACAGTTAAAAGTAACATTAAGGTTCAAAAATATAACTCAGATTAATCCTGTTATAAAGAATGGCTAATTTGAATACAAATTTTTTAGATTACGAATATTTAAGATAAGAACAACGGCCAATCATTTACAACAGCAAAAAAAAAAAAGCATTACATTTAGAAAATAATTAAAAGAAATTTTGTTCGATTTGTTTTCAAATCAGAAATATAACACTTGACTGTAAGCTTTAATGTAGCAGCATTTCCAAACCCTAGCTCAGATAACTTCCCCTCATGTCAAGAGGTGGACAGTCTGGAACTCAGGGGAAATTCATTCCACCACCTTTACATTGGTACAGATACGGGTCCTCTCCCTATCAATTTGTTGTTGACGTTTATTTTTACTTTTCTATTTCTCTCTAAACAACTCCAAGAAGTAATTTTCTTTTTTTATTGTTGTTTTTTCTGCTGCCCACATCTTTCTCTCCTTGAATATCATGGAGGGTTTTACTGTTGGCCCTGATTTCTAGCTGACCCTTAGGTAGGGCAGGTGGCGTGACAATAAGATCGTCCAGCCCATTGATCGGCTCATGCACAAGCCAGCTTTCTGAACTTTTGATAGGCACTCCCTATGATCTAAACCTGTATATGGAGTAGCTAATTGCCATTTGTGACCTTTGACCTTGGCACAGTGACCTTGAACATATAAAGTTTGTCCGGGCAATTGCTTGGCTCATATGCATCTTTCTGAACTTTCGCATAGGCACTCTCTATGACCTAAACCTGTGTGTGGGGTGGCTAATAAAATGTTGATTGTCGGAAACTGTTTGTATGGAATTTGACCTCCGTGCATTCGAAGCATCCTGGCTGAGGGGTTACAGCATTCTATAGAACAGCTAGTTCTGTAATGTGCAACAAGGTAGCATAGTGGGTAGCACGTCAAACTAACAGCAAGGCGGTTCTGGCTTCAAGTCCCGGGCTTGGTGAGGGCAGAGTACAGGTTTGCTCCGGGCTTGTTTGAGTTTCCTCTGGGTACTCTGCTTTCCTCCAGCAGTCCAAAGACAGGCACATTAGACTAACTGGCTGTTCCAAATTGCCCCTCGGTGTGAATGTTAGTAGTTATGTGTGTTTTCATTCTTTACGTTTCATATGTTTTTATATATGGTTTACATTTTTTGCATTTCATATACATTATATATATATATATATATATATTTTGTATCCTATATTTTATGTTATATTTTATTTTATTTTATTATTTCCACCCCCTTGTAATTTAAAATCCTTTAAAGTTCTAGTTATTGTTCTTTTGTTCTTGTTGATTGTTTAATAGTATACTCTTTACATCTTGGACAGTCGTACTAAGCATTTCACTGCATATTGTACTGTGTATAATTTGTACGTGGGGAATAAAATTTGAATTTGTCTTGGCCCTGCAATGGACTGACAAGTTATTCAGGGTGTGTCCTATCTTTGACAAGAGTCAGCTGATATGGACTCCAGCCTCGCCACAACCGTAGTAGGATGAATGAAAATGAATGAACAAATGAATTGCAATGAATTGGTTGTGCAATTCTTTATTATTCCTCTATACCCTCAGTCACTTCCTTGTTTTTTGTTTTGCCCTCTCTCCCTTTTTCTGTGCATACAGTATTCATGCTTGTCTGTTATTAGACTCCATTTTTTTGTCTGCCATGATCCCTCTTTCTACCTTCATCTGCTCTGCAAGTCTCCTTATTTCCTTATTTCATTCATTTATTTATTTCATTTCCACCTGCCTTCTTATGTCTGCCTCTCTCTCCATCTTTTCCTGCCACTTTGCAAATGCATATTTTCCTTTTTTCTTCTAGCAAGTTTTTTTTATATATTTTCCTTCTCTTCTGTTTCTTTGATTTCATTTCCCACCTCCTTTTGTTTTTCATTTTGTCTACTGAGAGCTGTGAGATCCTCAGTCTGTAATACTATCTCCAATCTTTTCTCCACCAAAGGCATTTCCAGCTCTGTGTTGCTCCATTTCATTCATCATCGGCTTCTCTTCCTCCTTTTTCTTCTCCCTCTCAGTATTCACTGTGGTGATCAGCTCCTGGATTTTCTTTTAATATGTAATTCTCTCTTTGAATTCTTCCCCCTCTTTTCTTACTCACAGTCTCACTTTTTCTCATAACGTCCTGCATTTGTTCCAAATATTCCTCCTCCTCATCCCCTAGCAGCTCATCCTCCAGCCCTACTTTTTCAGCTGCTATAATTTTCTCAGATTTTTCAGCCCACAACTCAGTGTCCCTTTCATTCTTTGTGGCCAGTTCTGTGCGGCTGAGTTTTTTTCTCCATCTTTCAGCGACGCCAATTATTTTTTAAATTATTCTTTTATCCATCTGACTTTTATCCATCTAAATATCTTTGGTTCGTAATATCAGCAATAAAACACAAGCCAAAGTACATTTAGAAATGACTGCTTTCTTTTTAATTGTATTTTTAATACCATCACAACGTTCCTGATTTGGGGTTGGATAAAACTGTGCAGGCGAGGGCATTTCTGTGTGGAGTACTCTGGGTACGCCACTTTTCTTCCACAGTCCAAACATCTGCATTCATTTATCGATTCATCTGGCAAACTGCTTAATCCTGTTAGGGTTGCGGGGACGCTGGAGCCTATCTTAGCCGACTCTGAGAGAAGGTGGGGTACACCCTGAACAGCTCACCAGTTCATCCCAGGGCCAAAGGCATACACATTAGTCTTTTTCAGTGTGAGTATGAGTGTGAATGGTTGTGTGTATGTGTTGGTCCTGTGATGGTCTGGTGAGCTATTAAGGATATACCCTGCCTTTGCCCAGTGTCGCCTGTTTTTGTCCACAACCCATATAGGATTAAAAGGTTTGGCAAAGACATGCACATCAGGTGATTGAGAATACCACAGTGCCCCTAGGTGTGAATGGTTGTGTGTCTGGATTGGCCCTGCAATGGTCTGGTGAGCTGTTTAGGGTAAACCTTCACCCACAGCTGGCTTGGATGGGCTCCAGCCCACCTGTGACCTTAATAAAGGATGAAGCAGATCAGAAAATGACATTAAAAATGCATTGAACTACCAAACCTTTTAACGGTCTTACTTTTCTGGATGCGATAACTACTGTACTAATAATTGTTAATAACAACATATGTGGAAATCCTACTGCTCGATTTAAATGTAGGCTGTTATCTTTTTCTCATTTATCTCTCACGTCATGTCATTAAAAAATAATGGAGTTGCCTCCTTTTCTCCTCTTACATTTGCATCTCTTGCGATTGTGCTTTTTGTAGATAGACCCTGTTCATCTCTCTGATCATGTCGACCTCTGCTTTTTCCTTCTGACTTGATAAACTGCTGGAGCTGCATTTTTAGGATTTCTGCTCGCTTCATTTCTCTCTGCTTCTCACAACATTTCTTTTCCTCTTGCAGTTTCTTTTGCCTGTTTTTCTTCTTTGGCTCGTGTGTCTACTCTACCTGTCCCTCTATACATCACGTTTTATTGCTGCTCCATCTCATACATCAGACTACCGTTTTCTCCACTTGGCGGGCCAGATGATTTTCCTCACTCTGTCCCAGTGACCACAACATCTGGCCGACAGTGTTATTCCACAGATTAATCCTGATTCATGAACAGATCTGTGTAGAACCATTGAGTCGCAACCAAAAAAAAGCCTGTTTTCTTATATTACTTTATTATTAATATTTTATATTATTGTCTCAATTTAATAACTTCCCTCAATTAGCACCCCCTGTTCTAAAATACAGTGCAGAATGGTGGTGTTATGGTTGGCCCATTATTTGGTCTTGGGTACATTCTGGGGGACATTTAATAAAATTTTTAAAAACCATAAAAACACTCAAAATTATTCTTAATTTACAAAGTTAGGAGTCTCAAGAAAGTAATGTTCATTAAAAGATAATATTATCCACAGAATAAATGTTAAAACCGCTTTAAATTAATGTCATGTAACATTGACAGACACATCATTCATTCATTCATTTTCTGAACCGCTTATTCCTAATTAGGGTCGCGGGGAGGCTGGCGCCCATCTCAGCCAACT
>JBCNYG010000013.1:11254043-11265086 GCA_039654305.1 Porochilus rendahli | reverse complement strand
TCTTCCAGGGGGATGCCAAGGCGTTCCCAGACCAGCCAAGAGACATAGTCCCTCCAGAGTGTTCTGGGTCAACCTCAGGGTCTCTTCCCGGTCGGACATGCCCGCAACACCACACCAGGGAGGCGTTCGGGAGGCATTCTAATCAGATGCCCGAGAAACCCCAACTGGCTCCTCTCAACGCGGAGGAGCAGCGGTTCTACTCCGAGCTCCTCCCGGGTGGCCGAACTTCTCACCCTATCTCTAAGGGAGAGACCTGCCACCCTGTGAAGGAAGCTCATTTCAGCCGCTTGGATCGCGATCTTGTTTTTCTGGTCACTACCCAAAGCTCCTGACCATCAGTTAGGGTAGGAATGAAGATTGACTGGTAAATTGGGGGTAGTAATAATAATAGTCATAGTTCTATAAAAATTAATTCCTCTTCCTTTGAAAAAAATGCTTCCTTTCTGAGACACCGAAAACAAGAAAAGCCACAACGTACGATGGATTTACTGCCACCGACACACAAATATTCACATCAGGGTGTCTCCATGATCAAAGACTGCGCCGTAATTATACTCCGAACTTTGAGTGATCCTGTGACAGCCCTGTCCATCCGACAGCAGTCAGGGACTTTCTTCTTTTTTTGGATTCCAGTGCCATGCGATATGTGTCATATGTCTGCCGTCATCCGTCGCTGTCTGTCTGCTACTGACACACTTATTTAGATCCTTATTTTTCCGAAGATGACACTCTTACCAGAGATTCCCGCAGGCCTGCTATCAGACATACGGCATGCTGGCTTATCCGAAAGGCATGTCTTTCAGCTTGCGTGTGTGCATATGTGTGTGTGTGTGTTTGTGTGTGTGTGTGTGTGTGTGTGCGTGTGTGTGCGTGTGTGTGCATGTGTGTGCATGTGTGTGCGTGTGTGCGGGTGTGTGTGCATGTGTGTGCATGTGTGTGTGTATGTGTGTGTGTGTGTGTGTGTGCGCGTGTGTGTGCGTGTGTGTGCGTGCGTGTGTTTGTGTGTGCACGCCTATGTGGGTGTGTGCATGTGTGTGTGCATTCTTGCTGCTATAATTACAGCTATTCAATCTGGCCTTTGTGCTCTTTGCATTTCATCCTTGTCATTTCTAGTACCAGCATCCCCTTTAAGCTCCGACAGCTAGCGGAGGCACTAAGAGTCTCTGCCACTCATGCTAAATGAAAATATACAGCATTCCTAGACAGAACACAGAAGAGCTTGGGAAGAGTTTTTTTTTCTCAGATCCAAAGTTGGGAGATTTTTAGGTGACCTGTAATTTAAGAGTTGGACATTAACTCTTTAATTACAGTAAGACATTTTAAACAAAGCAGACTGCTATTCAACACATATGTGTGGGACGCATATAGCATGCTATATTTTAGATATTCTTTAAAAAAAAAATCTTCATGGGTTCTTTGCCTCATCATGGAGCTCATGTTGAGCCACACCTCGATCTATACAGTACCTTTAATGAGTTCCCAGATGAACAAGCTGAAAAAAAGGTTATAGATTGTGCTGTGTGAACAACTGTGGGACTAAACGCACTGAAGTCTGTGTAAGGATACTTTCCTGCTGGTCCCACTGCAACTCTGTAGTCACTGTAGCTGTTAGTGGGGTGGAAGTTGAAGATGAAAATGACGTTTGCTCGCTCAAAGACGATCACCTTGTCACCCTCATGCTTTGTGCTGATATGTGCCTAAAGAAATGGAGGAAATAAAAGCAGAAATCAGATATACCAGGAAGTACCGCTCTCACAAAGTAGTTATTATATATATATATATATAGAGAGTTCAATTTTATTTGTATAGCACTTTTTAATTCTTTAAAAAATTCAGTTAAACAGTATGGTAACATCTATCAGTACTGAATTAACTAATAAATGCAAAGATACTTTACAGTTTATTAGATAATTGAGATGCTGTGCTGCTACAACAGCTTACCGGTAATTCCAAAAAAACAAACAAAAAAATTTTTATTGTTATTTTTCTTCCTTTAACATACTACTCAACTAAAAATATATCATATAAAAGACGCGGAAATTATTACTACGGAAATTTTACTGCATTGTTATTTTTATTTCACTGTCTAACCTTGCCTTGGCGGTCTTCCTGCAAAGATCCTGTTGTATAAGGATCCCGCTTAACAAAAATGGTGCTAAAAAGTCAGTCTTCTTAAAGATGGCTCAAACATTGCAATGTGCTTTTAGCACACAGACAATAGCATGTTTTGATAAACTTTTACAAACAATGTTTGAGTTTCAGTGAATTCACTATTAAACCCAGAGATTTTTTGTTGGTTAAAATGCCCAGTTTTGTTATTTTCTTTGGGATTTTTTTTATGTCCTGTTATACAAGACCAGGAAACAAAAATTTCTTTATTTAGATTTTGCTCTATGTGGGATTTACTTCCTATAAAAGAAAATACATAATGATGATTATTTGGATTTTTACAGGATGATTCTGGAGATACCATTATTAACTGTTAAACATACCTAAACAAGCTGACATTCACCTGCTTATATGGCTGAATTGCACCATGTTGTGTGGAGAGAGAGAGAGAGAGAGAGAGAGTGAAAGAAGGGCTGAGTCATAGTCCAGTTGTCCTGTTTACATCATGGTGCGTGTTATTCAATTGAGGCATGAAGGCCTAGCAACACAGTGCTGTGGCATTTTCAAGTCTTGTGTACATCATCTTCAAAGTGTCGAGCAAGCAGCCCTTTTCAAAACTAAGCCCCCTAGATGTTTTCCTTCATTTCAGAACCTCGCAGAACCATTCCTGCATCCAGCTCAATGGGATTTTTTTCCCGATTCTGAAATAAGGATTCCTATTATTACGTATCCAGCTAAGTCAAAAAAAAATTCTAAACTCAGAAGGAGGACCATGGAACAAATAGGAATGTAGTTTGTAGACACATAAGACGGGAAAATGTGTTAACCTATGTGTGTAGTGACGTGAAGGTTTAATTCATGCGCACAGAACTGGCACAGGGAAACTGATTACATCTTATAAGCAGTGGCTAACTTACTTTACTACTATTTACGCCTATCTAGTGCACCAGGGACAGTTTCATAATCATATAGGACATATTATATAATTATTGTAATTATATTATAATTATATTATATAGGTCACCAACTGTCCAACACTCATAAAATCAAATCTTGGCACAAAATGCCTTACAGAAAGGAACCTTCACTCAAGTTTTAAAGATCTCTCTATGGACCTTTTTCCATCACTACAAAAATAAGTTAACAGCTTAGACCTTAATGTCCAAATTTAATTCAGGAGACACGTTCCCTTGTTTTTCGAGATTAAGCAGACTTAATGACTTGAGTCCCGCATGGCACTTTCGTTAAAAGATTGAATCTTTTAAAAGCAACTCCCTACAGCCCTGCAGAGAAGCCACAGCAACATTAGCTAAACTATTACAACTTCAAATCCCCAGTAATACATTTAAACTCTCCACTTTACATTAAGTATCACTCCATCCACTCTGCATGAGATCCTCGTAAAATTCACCTAATATGTGGTATTTTTTTTTAATATTATAATTTTTTTCTGTATTTAGTGAAAGTGCAATTTACCTTGTGGTCAGTAATAGATAAAAAAAAAGACAAATTGCTACTTTATTAGCCAGAGTGCTTTGTTTGAGAAACAAAACAACCTGTCTAGTGCAAAAGCTTCATGTTTATGTATGCTCATGGCTTCTTCCTCTTTCTGTAATTACTCACATTATTTTTGGCTGCAGCATTGTTTGGGATATGTCTAAAAGGCCACTAAAATTGTTCATTATATGCCTTATTCACTTTAAACCCATTCATATTCATATTTACATGTGGAACGTTCTGAGTATTCAGTGTTGGGTTTCAGAGCAGCTTAAGTCAATTTTCTGGACTCTGATTCCAGATTATGCAAATCAACTGAATATAGTTCATGCCTCAGAAGTTGCCAGTTTATTCTTGAGAAGTGTCCAAGATGGGTTGCTTTTATTTATTTATTTTATTGAATTTTTAATTTTTTTTTTTTACCAACCCCTTTAAACAGATAACTTGCCTTTAAACCCTAAATGCTGACTCAGTAGTAACGTGTCCCCCACATTGTTGTCAAACAGAACACAACGTACCCTGCTGCATCAATAGTCCTCCTTGGTTTAATCTAACAAGATGGTTTATAGTAATATGAGCACATAAAATTTTCCCATTATTCTATTTAAAGTTTTTTTTTTTTTACAGTTAATTCTATGCACAATGTAATGTAGCCAAAAGAAACTAAACTGGTTAATGTGTAGCTAAGCTAATTTACTGGTTGAATTCACACAAATATGCTTTCTTTACAGCAAATTATACACATGTGCTGTAAAGAAAGCATAATCTTCATTTAAAGAATAAACCGACCATCATTCTCAATTACATTTACAGTTTAATTCAATTACATTAAATAAGTATATGGAGACAGTCATTTCATCCTTATTTGGACATACTTTCTAAAATCTTTCAGACGCAAATGAAATGCAATAAATCTCCTGAATTTGTGGGGGTAGTGCCATCGATCGTTAATGCGAGACTTGAAGAAAATTTTAAAGAGTGCGGTACTGTTAAAGAAAAGGTTATGTGATTCATGACGACATTTAAAAAAGCTACATGACATTACTATGCATGGTAACATAAACTAAAACATCTGTTATAGAACACCTGGGAGGAGACTCCATGGACATTTGCTACGGTTAAAAACGTTTGACTCTGAGCGGCCCTCCAATGGATGTATTGCTTAAAATTCATGCTAACATCAAGGAAGCATTGAAGTATGTGAGCAGAGATGGTTACATCGTTTAAAATTGATACGATTATTTTAGCATTTAAATGGAGCCTAGACGAGTCTTAAAATAATCTCTTATGAAGCTACTAGTAAAAAAAAATATTATTGACATTAAAGTAATAATATTATTAATTAATTACTTAAGATTGTCATATTTATAAATTTTATATTGGTCTGAAATTTATAGTTTTAAGTTTATATATTGTGATAACTTTTAAACTGTCATACACTGGTGCAGGTTAAATTAGGCTGCTCATTGATTAACTGAATATTGCACAAGACAAATGGGTTTAAGTCCAAGGACAAAACACAGATACACCAGTTGGCCAACAGAATTCCTCTGTTTACTCAAACTGCACCCTGTGAGGATAGCTGTGCAATTTCTGAATAGCACTTAAACTGGGAGATGTGGAGAAAGTCTGTTGATATTTGAACTTATTAGAACCAAACACCACACAATGATGGTACGATGGCTCAGTGGTTGGCACCATCAGCTCACAGCAGTTTGAACCTCATGGCCAACAGGGGCCTTTCTATGTGGGGTCTGCATGCTCTCTTTATGCTTGTGTTTATTTAATCAGGGTACTCCGGTTTCTTCAGGCAGCCCAAAGACATGCACATGAAGCCAGCTTGGTATTCTAAATTGCACATAGGTGTGAATATGAGAGTGTACAGTTGGTTTGTCTGTGTTAGCCTTGCGTCTGATTGGCGATCCACTCAGGGTGTTTCCTGCCTCTTATCCCCCAGGGTACACCCTGCCTCTTATTAGCTCCAGTTTCTCTTGTGACCCTAAAGAATAAATGGCATAGATCAGACCAGGGCAATGTACGTTCCCCGGGTTGGTTGTCCCTAACCGCCTGTTTAAGTTACGTGTGTAGCCACACATACAAACACGTGCGTAGTGTACAACCAAGTGTATACGTGTGTACCCTACGCACATATACATATGTAGTAGTCTACTTGTATACATGCATATGTGCGCACCCTATGCACGTATACATATGTAGTAGCCTACCTGTATTCATGCGTAAACTAGGCTCAGCCTGGGCCAAGTGCTGAAAAGATTTTGGGACTTGAAAGAATAAATTCAAGAGTTCTGTGAGAAGAAAGGCAAAGACATACCAGCGCTCTCAGATGGGGACTGGATGGCAGATCTTGCACTTGCTATTGATGTGATAGCACTGATGAATGAACTAAATACCAATCTGCAATGTAGGGGCTTTTTTGTTCACGAAATGTGCAGTATGGTGAAGGCTTTCATGAGAAAATTGCAGTTTCTGTCAAGGCAACTGGAAAGAAACACTCTCACTCACACCCTGAGAGAAGTCACACCATCAGCTGATCACCACTGCAGGTACTCGTCCATGTTAGAAGCCCTGCATGGTGGGTTTTCAAGGCGATTTGAAGACTTCAGTACAGTTGAGGGTGAAATGCACATGATTTCCTCTCCCTTTACCTGCAACGTGGATACTGTACCCAGCGATGTTCAGCTGGAACTCATCAACCTACAATCTGATATGATATTGGCAGAGCACTTTAAGTCAGTATCGCTGCTGGATTTTTACTCGTCTCTCAAGGAGAACTTTCCACACATAAGGAGGCATGCTCAGAAGATCTTGGTTCTCTTTGGATCTACCTACATATCTGAGCGAACATTCTCAGTGATTAAATGTAACAAATCCAGGTACAGATCCTCTCTCACTGATGATCATCTGTCAGCTGGCCTTCGAATTTCCTCCTGAGAAATTCAGCCTGACTTTGGTGCACTTGTTGAAGCCCAACAGAAACTACATTTCTCTCATTGAACAAGATAAAAAAGAACTACAGAAAATACAGAACAGAAACAGAAAATGAGGTGGTTGGACTACAAGCTATATTTTTATACCAATTTGTATTAAGTTGATTTAATGCTGGACATTTCTGAACATAAACATTTTGTGTTCAATTGTTTTGCGGAATTTTGAGTGAAAAAATTATGTTTTTCCTGAGCGTACTTTTTATTGTTTAATCATCACATTTACTCATAGCAATCACATCTTGTCAAAAGGATGGAGATTATCTCTTCTAAATTATAGATTGGTCCGGCCCTCCACAACATTTTCTTGGAAAGTGAATTGCCCTCCCTAGGATAGGTGGAAGGACAGAGAATACTTAACACAATATCTTTAACTTCCATGAATCCAGATTTGGATTTATTCGTTCTGCTATTTGGATAGCTCTCCATGCACACACTGTGTGTGAGTGAATCTTAACCTATCCTGATAAAACAAACAATCAGATTGCAACCTATACTGGATGTTTGTAATACATTTTCCAGCTCATGACAAATATGTCCTCAGAATAAGTGCATCATATCACCACACCTGATTTGTTGTGCAAATCAATTTAGATTACTTCACTGACAGGCCATAATGTGTATTGTTTTGGAAGTTGCATACCAGGCTGATTAAACATTTCGATAATATACTCATTTACATTTACATGTATGGTGGACACCTTTACCCAAGGAAACAAAAGTGCATTGTAAGGCAGTAAGTCAGGGACTGAGAGTACTATAATTAATAAAGTTGGTATAGTATAAAAACACAAGAGAACTATTTATTATTATTATTTTAAATAAAAAAGTTCTAAATAATTTTTTTAATGAATACCTGGGTCTTTAGATGCCATTGATGGCAGCCAGTGAATCAGCTATTTGGATTACTACGAGAAGCTTCTTATATCACCTACTGTAGGTGCCAGCACAGAAAAAAACCTTGTACTGATAGAAGGTATGTGAATTCCAGCAGGGTGAGAGGAGCGAAGGGCATGTGGTATGGGGTGGGATAAGTGCTTTTAGTTAGAGGGGTGCTGGTCTACTTTGGAGTTTGTAGGCAAGCATCAGTGTTTTGAATCTGAGGTGGGCAGCTAGAGGAATCAACTGGAGGGAATATAATAAAATGACCTTAAAAAGAAGTTTAGATCAGTTGCAGAAGCTGTATGGGATGCAGAGGACCAAGTTCCAGTAGCACAGTCTCAAAATAACAAGGGACTGAACAAGCACCTGAGCAGCTTGTCTAAAATTGTAGGAATCCTGGCATAAGCGTGACATTTTAGCAATGTGATAGGAGAAGGAAAGTTGTCAATCCGTGGTACCCCTTAGGTGGCATGCAGTGACAGAAGTTCAGGCAGAATATATATAAGGAACAAAAGGAGAGAATGTGCTGAGTGCCCTCTACGTAGCAGCCGTTAAGCCATATCCCATGTGAGGAAATGACCTCGCCAAGAGATTAAAAATAGAAGAATAGAAAAGGACCAGGCATTAAACCTTGTGGGACACCCGTGGAAAGTATGTTAGGAGTGGGTCTAGATCCTTCTGTCACCAATATGATTATTCATTAAGGTAGAAAACAAACCATTTCCATATGGTGCCTTGAAAACTGGTACACTTTGCATGCCCACAAGTGTACGAGTGTCCAGAAGGGCCTATGACTTGAAGATTTCATTGGCTTTTATTGTCATTTCAACTCCATACAGGCAGGGAACAGGCACGAGTCCACTTTTAAAGGGGATCGACATAAAAAATGGCCTCTAAATTTTTTCCTGTACAGTTGGTACAGTACACATTTAGAATGAAACAATGTTTCTCCAAGACCACGGTGGTACATAAAGCAACATAAGACCAAAACATATGAAAATAAAGTACATGTGAGCAGCATATTTAAATTTACATTCATATAGATCAATGCGCTCAATGCGCTGGAAGGCACACCAGGAAGGGCAGAGATACTGCTGGGCAGAGTATATTCAAATGCACAATGCTATTGGTCACCAACTCCGTTTCTGCAGATCTACCTTGTCTCCAGGTCTCCAATCAAATTCCTACACACTTCTTTTAGCTGACGATTGGGGTTTAAGTCAAAGTTTTCAGGGAGGAAGAAAAAGGTTGGTGACGACTGCACCACAAACTTTTTATTTTGCTGTTTTTTTCGTGATTGCACTAAGAAAGAGACAAAGCAGCTCTACTGTGCATACATCCTCCAAGTGGACTTGTGTTGGACTGTGCCAGTTGCATCTGAATGGTTGAAAGGGATGAAGGCTGATGACAGTTTGGCAGTTTTAGTGGCATGGAGATTCGCAGATGAAAACTGTGTGAGAGAAAGAGAATCCTAAATGTGCATTGTGCGTAGTCTGGGGAGGAGTGAAGGTATGGCAGATTCTTTCAATCTTTCTATCAAAAAAAGTTGCAAAGTCATCAGCAGTCAGTAAGGATGGAGAAGGGGGAGCTGGTGGGGTAAGAAGTAAAAAAAAAGATGTGGAGCTTGCAAAGTCACCTCAGATGAGTCGCTGAGTCACCTCAGATGAGAATGTGGATATGTGAGTGAGATATGAGATACCATCTATACATGTGATTTCTTCCACTGCTCAAAACTTTCTCTGATTACTTTGCAACACATCATACAGCCAACAAATAGGGTGAAAATGGGTCCCAGAGGGCAGAGGTATACCATGAATAAAGAAAGTGAAGAGAGGAACCGACAATTTCAGTAGTAGACAGAAAACGTAGTTAGTGTAGTCTGGAAATGATGACAGGGTGCAGAAAACTACAGAAGAGGAGATAAAGCGGATGTTTTGTTGAGTGAGAGAGAGGTACTGATTGCTGTTAGTAAGGATAGCGAGGGTGACGGTGAAGGTTACAAGGTAACGAGCAGAGATGTGGGCTGAGGTGTCATCTAGCTAAAGAAGGGCTCAGTGGCACGTAGTTCTGGTTTTATTCCATTCAGTACAATAAAGGATTCATGAAATGGTCGGTTAGACGAAGCACTAAGCAGTTGCCTGTGCCGTCTAGGAGAAGAACCTGTCTTGTTTATAAATCTGAAAATGAAAAAAAAAAGAAAAGAAAAAAAAAAAAAGCATATGTTCTTGCTGATGCACTGAGCATTTACAATCTGCTCTCCACCAGGGCTCCAAGGTCACATCCTCCTGATGAGGTGAAGACATTGTAATCTGCACCATGGATCATACAGGGATGCAGTACTGAATCAATTCCATGGTCTTGCTCTTAAATCTTGCCTATTCACTGCCATTCTCTCTGTTTGGATGATCCCATTACTGAAGACTGAGTGAGTGAGCCACTGAGAGCTGAAAGACACGCTTTTTTCCTCTTTCTTGCCTTTACGTCTCTGCACTGCTCCAAAACGAGTCACTGGGGTGGAATACGGGATGAGACCGGAGTTGGTGTATCTCACAATGCTGATGACTTAACGTGGCCCTCTGTATACAGTGCTGTAGTACGCTTCTAAAAGCCACAGAGTTTTGGTGGGTTAGGAACGTGGAAGTGAAATAAATAAAACGACTAAAAGGCCGTCTGCTTTGTGTGGGCCATGAAATTGATTTCGCTGAGAGAACTGAATGAAGTATCATGTGCGCTGTGTCAATGACTGAGTGTGATAAAGGGAAAGAAAAAAAATATGGCGAGAAAGCAAGCAAGCAGGAGAGTGCAAGAGAGATCCAGGAGCACCTAACGTACACCAAATGAATAGTGTGAGATGATTGCATTATATCAAATTAAATCAGAATCTATTGAAATAGGTTGCTGATATATTGCTAGATATAAATAGAACATATTGTTATACTGGTTAATGCAGCAGATTTTATTTCTGTTTGAATATATTTACCCAACAATTAAAAAAGCATAAAGAAAAAAGATAATAAAGCATCTCAGGCAAGTCTAAAGGAAAAATCACCTGTGGTGCAGAAAGCCAGCCATATTTGTCCTCTGTGCAGTTCATGTCCCGGTCGAATGCATACAGCTGGCAGTAGCGCAGGTGATCTGTGTCTACCAGGTTAAACTGGCGACGTGCATAGTGGTAGCTCTCATTATTCCCAACACGTGGGAAGTCCAGCCACTCCGGATGACCAAATTCATTACCTAGAAAGAGCAGATGTTGAAGTCAGCAGAAGTTCATAT
Source organism: Porochilus rendahli (assembly GCA_039654305.1). Classification (NCBI taxonomy): domain Eukaryota; kingdom Metazoa; phylum Chordata; class Actinopteri; order Siluriformes; family Plotosidae; genus Porochilus; species Porochilus rendahli. Next base: position 11,254,320 of record JBCNYG010000013.1, on the reverse strand, counting down.
CAAAAGTAAAAGTACATGTACAAACTGCAGTTTCCTTCACTAAACAAGTCTAAAATGTAAAGACGAATGGCATAAATGTGCAGGTTTTCTATTGAAAAATCAACAATTCTTTATCCTCTACAAAGAATATATCATCATTATTATTTTATTAGGCAAGCAAAATATGCAAAAACTCTAACCAGCATGCCAGAAAACACCACCCCAAAGTCCTAAAAAGTAATTTATTTTTACATTTAAAAAAAGGGAATCAATTCCTGAGAAGGATGCAGCAGCATTT
>JBCNYG010000013.1:11235131-11250290 GCA_039654305.1 Porochilus rendahli | reverse complement strand
ATACACACACACACACACATATACATATACACACATATATATATACACACATATACATACATACAGTTCACTGAACACCTTTAGGTGAGAGATTAAAGGATGGACATGAGAAGAGAGATCAGAGATTCAAATTTCCTGGTATTTAAACCTAGATATGGTAAACAACATCGCACATTTTGTATCAAACCACCCAGTCTTTCAGTTAAGTGAATTAAAGAAATGAACCAATGTTTTCAAACAAATTACAGTTTAAGACAAACAAACAAACAAACAAACTAAAACAAATAACACTTGGTTGCAAATCTACAACCCACAGACTTTACTCGATTTTGATTTCTTTCACTGGCTATGACCTTCCATGTTTACAGCTACATACTACAGTATCATTTACTTTTAGTCTGTTTTGTGGCATTTCTCCCTTCAGTCTTCTTTTCAAGAGCTGAAATGCATCTTCAGTGGGGTTAAGATGTAATGATTAACTCTGCTGTTACAACACCTTCCATTTTTCCCTTTGTTGGGTTGGCAGTGTGTTATGGATCATTGTGTTGCTGACAATAAACTTGTGTACTTATTAGGAGAAAAACATGGGGGGGAAAAAGGGGGGAAAATTACAAAGCACTCTGTGCTGAACACTTCAAAAGTCAGACATTAAAGTTACAATTTTACCTCTACTGCTGGCAGTGGACACTATAGAAAAAGCTAAATTAAAAAAAATCACTGTAGACAGCATGATGACTGATTACAAATGGTTTTCTCTGAAGCATTCACCACACAAGTCCCTGTATAAGTCGTTACTATAGGAACAATAAAAATGTTAAAATTAACACTGTAATGTAAACCTTAAAGCGGTTATAAGAAAAAAATTATTCACACATTCTGACTGATAGTAATAAAAACTTCAGCTATGCTTTGGCAAAAACTTTTCAGTATTCTTCGACTGCTGAGCTTTTATGAACAATTCTGTAATTTCTTATGTAAAAAATAATTTATTACACATTAAAAGTAATAAAAGCTTATAATTCACGTCAGTGAGTTTATTTATAAATGAGAAGGAGAGAACTTAATCTATATACAATCCAAAATAGAAATAAAATACAACAACAGTAAAGATCCCAAATACCAAATGACCCAAAAAGTGAATTTTCAGAACCCCAAACATTAATAAAGGCAAGACATTGTGAGGTACACATGGAAACTAGCCTTTTGTCACCACTTGTCATCTAAACCTAAATTATTGACAAATTGACAAAAATACATATAAATTAATAAATAATCTACTACACCTAAAAGCCAGGCCAACGTTGCTATAAAAAGGCTTACGCATGCACATAAAGCGCCAATTTAGAAAATGTGACTCGCAGCACCTCGCCACAAAAGACCTTTTTTTCCTCTAACCAACAACTTCAAAGCTACTGACTCAGGGTGTATCCATTATAAATCAAAGGAGAAGGATATGCGTATCATCTGAATCTGTGCTTTTAGCATTATACAATTATTTATCATAGAAAAAAAACACTTAATTAATTCAGTGGTTTGTGTTTCAAATATTTTAAGGAAAAAATAAGGGAAGCACAGGAGCACAACATTAAAAAAACAGAAAAGTATTAAAAATGATAATGGACTATGAAAGGTGACCTTGAATGGAAAAGGGAGGGAGGTTTAGAAACACACACACACCAAAAATAAATAAATAAAAACACAATAAAACAGATTGTCTTCTGAGACACTTTTACTCCACTATTGCAAAAAAAAAGTGCAATAACAGCAATGGATGTTGGAGTTTTATAACTAGACTGCAAAGTGAAGGCAAATTCATATGGCATTTTAAAGGTTTAGCATCCTCAAATAAGGTGATTTTATCCATTACTGTCATAATTCTGTCCGGTCAATTTCAAGGTCACATCTATAGGCGTTAGAAATGCTGCTGATTTTTATCATCTAAAGGAAACCTAACTGCATTTACACTGTAATCCTGGTTCTGCCACTGTGGGTAATAGACCTTTCTAGTACTGGCCTTGGAGAAGATGACAGTGGAGAGAAAGCGAGGAGATCGCAGGGGAGGGCTGCAGAGGAGGACAGGAATACATTTTCACCCGGAACGTGAAGAGAGGAATAAAAGCGAAAGAGAAAGCGTGAGGCGACAGGCTTGTCGAGCAGTGTGATGAGATAATGAATCCGTCATCAGCTGACAAGACAACATCATAAAACAACAGTCGGGTAATTGAATTCTGAGGGGGCGAGGAGGAGCTCTGACGAGCGAGAGAATGGGAGCAAAACAATGGTGATGAAGTGTGTTGTTTATTCAGAGCGATAGAGTGGTGGGAGAAGGAGAGCGCAATGAAAGCGAGTGACCAGACGGAGCAGAACGGACAGGGGAGTGACAGTGCTTTCTAATGAAATACATTAGCGAGCTGTTAAAGAAGCATCAAACAATAAGCGAACTGTGCATTACTCATGCATTGTTACGCATGTTTATGAATTAGCAAGTTGAAAATCTGTCACCACAGAACGAGAGAATGCAACAGAGCGAGGGAGAATAAGAAACAGAAAGGCAGAAAAACAAAAAAAGATAGGAATTAAGATGGAAAGAATATGGAAGAGTCAGGGGGCAGGAACTAAGAAAGAAAAGCGAGCATCTCTGACTACTAAAGAGACAAGTCTTAATCCCAGGGTGCAGAAATTATTTGAAATCCTAAAATAAGGAAACGAATAAAAAAAATAGAGAACATGAACAATAACAGTTGCAGCAGGCACAACACCTCAGAGGATGGTGCACATCCCACCATATTGCTGGTGCGAAGCAGAACGTAAACCTTGCTTAGACATCTACACTCGTTATTCTGCGTTCCCTCCACCCGATTTCATCGTCTATCCTGGGAGGAACTTTTTCCCTCTCGCACTTTTGTTCAAAAAACTTCCTTACTTCTTTGTGCAAAAGGAGCAGACGCAACACTTACAGTATGCTTAGCTCATATGGGATAAGAATTTCCTTCAGTAATGCTTTCTCCTAGCCAAGGTTAGGGTGGATCCATACTGGAACTCTGGACCAAAGACAGGAATATACAGTAAGCTTGATCATCGATATCATACTCACTAAGGTTGATGCTGAATACAAATACATTATTCTATAAGAACAGGCAACGTGACCAATACCCAGGGTGTGTTCTGCTTCTTTTTTTGTTGTTGTTTAACTTTTTTAATGCTTGCCAGAAAGGTTCACAGGGAATCTAGTTGAGACTAGAAATGTGTATTGGGAAGGCTTCTGCCAAATAAAACAATAAAGTTGCGTGAACAGAAGGTTGTTACTTTCATATGGCGTGAGCGAGCACTCATATATGAAGCTCATGGGAGAAACAAAGACCACCTTGTGTGAAGCATTTACAACTTTTATTTATACCGTGCTGACAATACCAGCATTTCTACCTCTGTTTGTCTTCTAGTGATTCTGGGGGTGCAGTGGAAAGGATTCTAGTTTTTTCTATTTTAATTAAATAGAAATCAGGGCTCCATAGTAACAGCATGTCTGATGGTACTCGTTTCAAGGTTATAAGTGCTAAAAATTTTGTGACCTTCATTTTTACTTTTTCTAAGCAACTCAAGATCAAAGGTAATTGTCTCATTTGAAAGTCCATATATGTTTCTCTGTTGTTGCTCCATACCAACAGCGTCTATTGGGAGTTGTTCTGAAGTTATATGTGCTCTATCGACAAAATCTTGTGACCTTGCTTTGACTTTCACCTTTGACCTTAAAATTCCAAATGAAATAATTTCTGGATTTTGTTCACAATCAAACAAATAAACAGAGAGACAGATGCAGGTGAATAGTTTTACTACAAAAGTCTGTTTTGTAGTGGAGGTAAAAAAAAATTCAACCATTCTAGTTTAATACCCACTTCCAGATACACACACACAAGCTTTAAAAAAAAATCATCCTTTGGCTGAGTGCTTTATATGTGAATATATTTTGTATTTGGTTTAATCTAAATCCAAAATTTCAGAAATTATATAGATGCATGGGTGGTTCTAGCTGCAGGTTAAGACTTTCACATCTAAAAATCATTCCAGGAATTTATCGACAATCCTGCTTCAAAGGAAGGAAAAACCTTTAACATGCTATTTTGTGATGTAGCACAAGGTCTGCCAAGATCCCCATAAATCCCACAGAGTAACTCTCAGAGAGGGAGGAAACTTTAGTAATGTAGTTTTTCACTTGGAGGCAGAAAGCATGGTTAGAGGCCAGTGTTTGCTTAGTGAAGGTGAACGGCTTGAAAGTCAATGTAGGTCTAAAGAATTCTCCCAGCATGCATCTGTGCTTTTTGGATTCGACAGTCAGAAAGCTATCCTCTACACCGACTGCAATGCCACAGCTTTAGGCTTATCTAAGGTTTACAAGTTTTCCTCTTATTACTTATACAGACATGCTTCATGATTTTTTTTGGTGTTTAATAAAAAATATTCCTTGATGTAAATATTTATGTCAGAGTTCATGCCACACATTTTTAGTCTGATACTAATCAGGGCAGTGAATATCAGCGAGTAGCTCAGTGGCATCTCTAAATAAGGTGAGACTCTGCAGGCAAATTGCTGGTTGTTTGAAACATCACAGACATGAAGGCAGTCTGATTTGAGGCAATTTATGTCCGTGTTCAAGTGCGAGATTCCGTATGGAGTCTGTTTTCTGATCCATTACTGATTCAGAGTTTCAGCCTCCTATGAATGCTTCCTCTTATGCCTGGTTTGTGCTTCGCCTGAAGTAGTTCTGAGAAGTGCCTCTGAAACAAACTTCAGCAACTTCTGAGCATTCATCATTTCTTAGAACAGTAGGACGACCCCAGCTGTCAATTATACAACCCTTTAACTGTGACTTTATCCCTTTAATAAATGACTCTGCTGTTGCAGTTTCACAATTCCAAGGTCACTTTAGAAATCAAAACAATATAGAGCTTATAGAAAATAAATCAAAGCACTATTTATCTCTGCTACTCAGTCAGTACATTTCTGTAATTGTGATGGTCTAAAGCACCAGTTTCCATCATTATGGCAGTTATTTCAGATATTTAGTAGGCTTAGGCTTCAACAGTCTGTTTGGCTAGAGGTTTAAATCAGGTTTTATGTTCGTGCCATATTCCGAGTTTAATAATGACAACATAAAAGCACTACATGTAAAAATACATTACATTCTGCCCCAATGTGACTTTATTCATAAAATATTTCCCAGTTAGCTGTGTACAGCAGGTTGATAAATCTGCAAATGGCCCAATAAACATGTAGTCATATTTATCAATAATCTCTTCATCAAACTTAAATGTAAATGACCCATTTTCACTCACTAAAGTAAACGGTATCAAAATAATAAATTCAAAAACTTGGTTGAGTGGACAAAGATGAAACTTTTCTCCCTTCATATCTGCACACTCACTTTGCAAGGATGATTATTCAAGAGAATTAATTAAAATGCACCACACGCTGTGCAGTCGGTTGTGCACACAGCAGGGGGAGTGACGCGGGGGTACTAGTGTGGTCGTGTGCACAGTGCTAGACACACTCTGGATCTGTCTCCTTTAATCTGCATGTATATGCTAATACTTTGTAGTTTTTGTCGTACTTCTTACTTGTTTGGCAACATTAGCAACATTTTAATTTTTATTCTCTTAAAAAAAAGTGCTCTTTTTTTAGTGCACACTTTGTTAGATCAATATAATATTTACTAGCATACTTAATGATACTGCAGCAAACATTCTACTGTGATGGTAAAGTAATTTTCTGATGAGGAAGGTACGACAAATTTTAATTAACAACAAAATTGCTGCACGATTACGAGAACATGAGGGAAATAAACACATCAAAAAATAGCTATAAAAAATACAAAGACATCTCCAAACCTGCACTTTAATGCAACCTCATAGGACAATATCCTAAATAAGTATATGACTGACAACCTCAACCAGAAGACCTCCACAGAATAAAATGTAAAGAAGAGAATAAAATATTACAGTACGTGCAGGTACAATGCATATTATAATAAGACCAGGATTGTTGAAGCGTTACAGATGCATGCAACATATCCACCCACAGGTGATGCATAAATGTATGATCTAAAGTGAGAAAGAATATAAATTAAGAAATACTTGTTCTGTAATCTGAAATTTTTATTCTGCAAGTATGTCTGAAAACACCATGAACAAGCAATTCACATTATTTCCACTACTGTTCACTGAAATATACCATATGAAATATATCATATGAACAGCAAGATAGTGATATTTACTGCAGGAATCGGATGAAAAATCAATAAACTTTATGACCATAACTACGTGGACACTTAGGCATCCATATCTGCCATAGTCTGAGACCATCATGGTCGATTACAGATAGTCGTAGATAGTTGGGGGACACTCTCAGACCCATCAGAGATTTTCATCTGAGTCACGAATATCGTCAGCCTGTTTTGTAACTACGGCCTATGATTGTAGTCGACAAGTCTCAGACAATCTGCAACTGTACGTGACTGTCTGCAGCCATGTCTGCAACCATAGTTGTGAATAGTTAGTAATATGGCACCAACTACAAAGAAGGCAGTCAAAAACGATTGCCAACCACTGCCTATAATCGCAGATCATCACTGGTAGTCACCAAGTCAAACAAATCACAGGCAGTCACCAAAGAATCACCCGAATGATCGGGCCCTAAAGATGAGCTGAAAAGGTTCTGTTGTCAGACATAAACTCTTCCTGTATGCCCACTGTTTTATGGCTGGAGCCAGTGAACTATTTGATTGCTAGCTCCCCACGTGTGGTGGAGCTCATTTTTAGCCGCTCACACTGTTACAGTGCTTATCTGTGTCTGTGTACAAACATGGCTGCTGCTTTGAAATGGAGCTTTTAGCTCACAAGGCTCCTCTGTTTGCCAGAGAGTAAACAGATGGGTTTCAGAGAGGTGAGAGTAGCTTAAATTGATTTGCTTGCTCAAACAATTTGTTCTTGCTTTGCACTGGTTAAATGACTCCTCACACATTGATTCATTGACATGACATGCTGTCCTGTATTTACTGCCCCCCTACCTGTTCTTCACTGCCAACTTCTTTGTTGTACGTTTGTGTAATGTGCACAGTGAAAAGAATTAAAAGCAATGTAGTTTCTTTGGAATCAATGTGTACTTTCCTTATCAGAAAATTAGTAATCAATGGAGGAGGGCTGGTAATGAGCACCACAGAGACGTCCGGTCTCGACTGAACGTGTCTGGACACTAGGATGAGGACTCCTGAGTGGTGCAACTACAAAATTACACCCTGTGTTGATAACATGCCGAGTTGGTGAAAAGCTTGCTGATGTATTATAAGCTTATCATGCATGTTAAGTAAATGAAAATGTATAATGAGCCAGTAATTATCACAAAATAAACCCTGACAAGGTGAATAGGGACACAACAAACGGGTCTGGCATGATCCTCAAAGGGCTTATTTTGCAATAATAACCAGCTTGTAGCACATTATCCAGCTTTTTACATGGATACCTACAAAATATTGATTAAAAATTATTTTATTGCTTGTGCTAATGACACGCTTCCCAGCAACAGTCTGTTATATTTAGAAATGGTCTGTTATAAAGACATAACCAATTTACTATAGCTGACCAGTCAGAACTAAGCATTTAAATGAGCCATGTAATAATACCAGTCTGAGCTGGTCTAAAAGGGTGTTCATTTGCCCAAAAATGTTACATAAGCCATAACTAATCACAGCATACTTATCTTCAGGATAATAGTACAACATGAAGTGAACTACAGTTTTAAAAACAAAATATTAACATCATAACGGATATTTTGGGAACAGTATGGCCACATGTTCCAATTATTTTCTCTCTATGAGTGGAAACAGGTCCCAAAGAAACCTCACTCATTTTATAGATGCCTGAAGATGCCTTTGGTAAAATTACCTTCCCTTTTTACCTCATCTGAAAAGCTTTCATATTTTAAGGCAAAATGTATTGTATATTACTATATTCCATGTCTACTGATACTGTTACTAAAGTAACCATTCTGTGTTACAAAGAGCAGAGTGATGCAGAATCCAATGTTTAATGCTGTTATCGGGACATAACAGTACCCTTGGAATACAGCTCGACCAAATTATTAAAGGAAACTAAAGATTGTATATAATACATTAGTATATACCACGGCAGAATAGTAAATTGGCCCACTATATTATTCACTTAAGAATGTTCTCATTTCTTATTGGTGGAAATCATGGAATAATGATTAGCATTGCCAGTGAAGTGGATTCCATTGAATTAAATAATGCCCTCAACAACGATATACAGTTTCAGAGCATAATCCTTAATTATAATATACAGATACAGGCACTATCTAAATTTGGAGTCTAGGTATGCAGGTTGTTTTTTTTTTTTTTTACTGCCTTTTTAATTTCAGCGTTCATTTGTACCACCTGCCTTGTTAGTTATTAGTTAACGAGTTAATGATTGGGCAAACTTTTTCGGATTTTGACATTTGCTTCACGAATATTTGCTTACCTGCAACTTTGCTGCCTACTGCCTGTAAGTTTATCTGTTAGCCTCTGTGCTTTTTATTCTGTGTGTATTTGAGTTGTGGTCTATAAGCATCTATGTTTAGATATCAATATCAGTGTTTTTACATTTTTTTTATGCTGCCCATCGTCAGGCAAGTGGGTGATACATAATGGCCAATCAATGTCACCTTAATAACACCTTTAAACACACTTGTGATTGTTTGTGTTGTTTATAATGAATATTGGCACAGATGAGATTACCATAGCACTCAGCCTATGGGTTACCAGTATTCAGCAGAACAGCACTCTCTTGTGCAATATTGCTCAAGTACATTGTGGTCAATAAATGCAAAGAGTTTCTGGTGTCTTTTTTACTTTCCTGGACAGAATCAGAAGACTCAGAATCTCAAAGACAGAATCTCTGATCTGATTTAAACAATTGAAAGAAAGCAAACATCAAAAGTCAGTTTTTTTGGATGGTACTGTATATAACTCTTGGGGAAAATATTGGGTAAATAAACAGGACTACTTAAAATGAACACAGAGATTTCTACATGTAGCGGTATCCACATTGTAACTCATACAGCATGTCTGCCTTCATTTCAAGAATTTCAGTTGACCCTTTGCCTGAGTGTTGTAGAAATTCCTGGTATGTATTCTCTTGATCAGGGCAAAGGAATAACAAAGCTACTAAAAAGTCTGACCAATGAGCCGTTCACCTGATCAGTAGGTGGGGCTAGAACACCATGCAAGAATGTATAAATATGTCTAATTCCCATGTGAAAAGATAGTTGAGAGACGGTCATCCATACTCAGCTAAGATTTCTGCATAACAGCGTAAAGCTTGGTGGTCATTGAAATGCAAATTTCAAACATCACCGAGAAGCACAGTCATGCAGAACATGTGTATGCTGTATAAAATTCTAAGCAATACTTTAATGCATATTTATAATGTGGAAAATGAATTTAAAATACAGCAGTTGAGTCTTTACATACTGAAATTGACTTTGAAATGTGGAGAATCAATGAAACTTGTAATTAATAGGCACTGGTGATGCACATAAAGCAAGACAGTGCGTCTCTGTTACTGAGTAAATTACACAGACAAAACTTTAAGCAAAAAAAAAAAAAAAAGAAAGGAAAAAAAAGAATTGTCATACAAATGCGCTAATTGAACTGCTGCTAGTGGATTTCTATCCCCTTGTACATTACAGTTAGGTGCCGAAGTTGAAACTGACAGAAATCACTGGCAGCACGTTGCTTTGAAGACACCCTGATAAAAAGATAGTGAACAAGCTAGATCATATTCATTACATTTTGCATCAAGTCAGAAATTAGACTTAATAATCTGATTTAAAAAACAGACAGGAAAGGAAAAATGGAGACGAGAGGAAGAAAATAAGAAACACTGAAAAAGAGAAAAAAACAGGGAAAGAAAAAAGAAAGATGGAAAGATAAAAAGAGGAAAAGAAAGAGCGAAAGAAAAAGAAAGAAAACTCCACTACTTGAAGCTATCTCCAGAAAGACTCACCCATGAAGTTAAGGTAGCCCTCCCCTCCCAGGGCATGTGTCAGTAGCCGGATCATCTTATGCAGCTGAATGCCCCGGTCAATGACAGAGTTCATGGGAATTAAGGTACTCATGTTGGTGTACATGTCTTTATCCATCAGCCAGAAGGCCAGGCTCTTGTCTCCTACCAGAGCCTGTCAAAAAGCACAGAATGATGATGAGAACCAAACACATGCGGTACATTAGTTGTCAAATGATTATAAATCCGGCTTATCTATGTCCCCTGTCACTGAAGCCAGGCCTGGATCCTAGGATACAAAGTTTGCACTGAACCTGCTGTCAAGCTAAGCAGTCAGATGGGCTTGGATAAAATCTGATAAAAAGGATTAGATCATGGGTACGGGTAAACACATGACAAGTTGCTATGTGGAAGGAATCATCACCTCAGAGTAGCTCTGTAAATCGGTTGGTTTCTTGCTACAGGTGGGGAAATGTATGAAGCAGTTTATTCAATTATTGTAACCTGATATTTAAAATCAGCTTAATAAAACACTTGATACAACAATTCTGGTTAAAATTATTATATTACTCACCATCATCAACCTTAAATTCTTAATTTTCTCCCATCTGTAAAATTCCTACAAATTCCGAACAAATCCATTTGCTCCCAATTTGTTCCTAATAACAGATAAAGAACCTTGTATGTAAACGGTGCCTGGGCTACCGTCTTCCTGATTGAACAAATGATTAGTGATGAGCTGTAACCACGAGGACGTGATCGAGCATCAGCTGTAGACCAAGAGGAATCAGGCAGAACCAGCAGGTAACATATAATGTGTCTCACATTTGTCTAAGTAACAGCAGTTTATTTATGTGTGAGTCTTGTGTGCTTACAGGGAAGCTGGTAACTACCGAGAAAGCAGAGTTTGTGACTTAGAACAGAGCTTTATGTGTGTTTTAAGACTGTGTGCTGCCACCCGCTCCCCCATGTTTCTTCAGTCTCCAGAACCACAAAAATGTTTTACATGGGCATTGAACTTAAATAAAAAAAACACTACTGCAGGTATGTGTTACTGTTCATTCCCATACTGTAGTAGAGCTTGTGCGTTCCCTACTTATGAGCTCACTATGATTTCTCAATGAGCCCCTAAGCTTGACATACTAATAAAGATGTTGATTCTGTTACATCGGAAGCTCTTGACAGTGAATTTGACAGTGATAAGCACTAAAAATGAGTGGGGGGAAAAAAAACACCCACATTTAGTTTAAGCCTTCAATATGTCTGAAGATGATAACTCGAAACAAGAGGCAGTGGGTCCCCGAGTGGCAGACTTGTGAAAAATACTGACTACAAAGCAGAGATGTGCTCTGAGACTTGAGGATACAAAAGGTTACGGTCAGTGCAAAGCACAGCTCTGATTGGCTCTGAGCCTCAGGGAACATCTGTGTTCCCACACTAAGCTCAGGTGGTCATGGACTCATGTAGCCAGCTGAGGAGATAGTGCCGTCCTCTGAGACACTCCTCAACGCTGTGAAACTGGCAGCTTAAAAAGACATGGCAGGAGACCTTCCTATGTGCTACAGGGGAAAGATAAAGCCTTCACTTCCCCAGTAGTCCTGGCATGCAGTAAGCTTGGGACGTTACAAAAATGTAAAAATGTAAAACGAATTAACCAAGAAGCAAAATACATAATTAACAAAAAAATAAGTTGGATATGCAAATTTGGAGAGTGCCTCACTAATGCAAGTTTTAGCTCATATTCACTGAGGTAATGCATATTGAGCAGCAGCAATCAGTATTATCGGGCTTTGCCAATAAACAAGAATGAAACAGCTGCATGAAGAACACTTTCGGGGATTACAATATATACTAATTCTGCTTATTACAAATTTTAACCTTTACGCTAGAATACACTGCTTTGCACATCTCGAAATTATACATTCTTGCTCATTTCCCATTTTTACACACACACACTCAAAAGTTTGAGGTCATAAGGAAAATGTCACATTTTTCATGAAAACATGAATCCATCAAATCAGTTACATCATAAATATATAATATATATAATAATACGTTTTTCTCTAAGTTACAATTTTGTTCCTCAAATTTTACTTTTGTCTGAAAATCCTCCATTTGTGGCTATAACAGCTTTGCAGACCTTCGCTATTCTAGCTGTCAATTTGATGAAGTAAGATGAAGAAATTTCAACAAGTGCTTCCTGAAGCACCTTCCACAAGTTGGAATGGCTTGATGGGTACTTCTTCCGTACCATACAGTCAAGCTGCACCCACAACAGCTCGATTAGGTTGAGATCCGGTGATTGTGCTTTCCACTCCTTTATTGACAGAATACTAGCTGACAGCTTCTTCTCATAATAGTTCTTTCAGAGTTTGGAATGTTTTGGGTCATTGTCCTGCTGTAGATAAAAAGGAGGTCCAAATCAATTGCTATTCATAAAGTAAGACATGGCGTTACAAAATGGAGTGATAGCCTTCCTTGCTCAAGAGCCCATTTACCCTGTTAAACTCTGCCATGTTACCATAACCAAAGCACCCCCAGACCATAACATTTCCCCCGCCAAGCCCTTCCCCAACATCATTTCCTTTATTTTGTGCCTTACAAATGTTCCTAGTGAGGAAAAGTGCTATAGGTATATGACTCTAAGATTATGATGCCTTTTCTTTACAGCTCCAGGAGTCGCCTCTGCACTGCTGAAGTTGAGACTGGTGTTCTGCTGATACTATTTAATGAAGTTGCCAATAAAGGACCTGTCAGGTGTCTGTTTCTCAAACCAGAGGCTCTGATGTACTTGTCCTTTTGCTCACTTGTGCACCGAGGCCACAAATTTCTCTTTCTATCCTGGTTAGTGCCAGTTCGCACTGTTCTGAAAAGGGAAGAGTACACGCCGTTGTATAAGAGCTTCAGGGTTTTGGCAGTTTCTCCGAACAAATTTAGACTGATGAACTTCAGAAGAAAGTTATTTTTTCAGGCCACACAAATGTATATGCTGATTGGTTGCTAGGTACTGTGATGACCAGCAATTAAAAAAAACAAACAAACAAAAAAAAACTAACAGACAGATTTATTCATAACAAAGCCAAAAAGTGAAACCCAAAAAGACAGCCACCACTCAGGCTTTCACAGAACCCAGACACGAAATCTGAACAGAAACATGAACTTGTCAAGTGGATAATTAAACTCATAAAGTCAGGTTATAAAAATGAATGCAGAAATCAGCTAGTGGAAGCCAAAAAGGTGGTAGAAAACAGTGTTAACCTTTCCTGCTTTCGATCCAGACTGTAGACGGAAATGCAGGGGAGATTTATTTATTTACTTCCTCCAGGGATGATGTTGATTTAGCCCTTAAAGGGGCCACACCACTCTTAGAACACCAGCCTTGAACACATATCCTTAAAGATATCTATCAGGAGCTCCACTTGTAGGCAGTACCTAATACAGGTATCTATATATTACATGGATCATGTACTTGTTTATTAAACGCTGTGGATCTCATATTGCATGTAATACTGTATGTGACTGTCTCCAGGTGAGCGTTTCAGTAAAAATGTATATAATGGTGTTATACTGGCACTGAGCACCGGTATCTGTTGTCTCATGATGATGATGAACAGAAAAAGAAAAAAAAACTTTTTTGTGAAGCGTGTGAGAGCACAAATTAAACAGACATGTTGGTTTCTAATTCAGCCCTCTCCCCTAGAGTCCCTCAACCTATGGTGACACCAATTTCCATCCTAAATAACACATTGATTACATTTGCTCCTCTCGGCCCTGTCTGGGGAATGGGGGTTACGGAGGCACTACCTGGTCGTGGCTCTCAGCATACGCAATACATTTCTCGCCGTAGCGCCTGTTGGTCAGAGTGTACACGATGTCACCCATGTTCCAGTCTTCATCCTTGAATTCCTTTAAGATCTGTTGGGAAAACATTCAAGAGAAACAAGAAATCACCGATTTTGTGGAGAAAGCAAAACAATGTTTTATATGCTGTTTAGGAGCTCAAGTCCCACACAGCTTGGCTGTACGCTTCTCATCCTTACTTCCCATTCGTTCCATGTGCTCGTTCTTAGGCTTAATACACACAGGCATCTGGTTGTGTCTTTGATTTCAATAGAGCTAGCTTTCATCTCCCTGCCGCGGTCCCCTGCTCGGCAGTCTTACTGCAGCTCCACTGAGCGATAATGTGCCTCAAGGTCAGGATTACAGTGGAGTAGAGGAGATGGCTGAAAGTAATAAAATCTTCTCTGCAAATGATGAATGAACACTGCTCTCTTATTAAACAGCAAATGTACCATCCAAATGTGGTCTGCAAACCGCTACTGGCTGCATTTGTTCCAAAACTACTCCCTAGTATTTGTCTACGAGTCTGCATGGAATTCCATTATTACTGCCTAGACACAATAACCCACCACCATTCAAAAAAGGGAGTTCCCTAAAAAAATGTAAACATAAAAATAAAAATGCACAACTCGCTGAATGAGACTCAGAATGCCATGCACATATAAATGCATGCAGAGAGAGAGAGAGAGAGAGAGAGAGAGAGAGAGAGAGAGAGAGAGAGAGAGAGACACTTCTGTATCTCTGTGGGAACATTCACTGTCGCACATACCATACCCCACATGCGCATGTATGTCCACGTGCATGTAAGCGTGCACACGCACACACACACACACACACACACACACACACACACACACACACACAGAGATAGACAGATAGAGAGAGAGAGAGAATCTTGTACTCTCTTGTAATCTTTGTGGGGACATTCACTGACATCATGCATTCCCTAGTCCCTTACCCTAAACTTTTGAATCTCAGCTAAACGCCTAACCCCAACCCTTACCATAACCCTAAGCTAAATCCAATTCTAAGCTTAAAGTCTTAACTCTCAGACAGTCCTTGTAGAAGTGAGAACCAGGCAAATTGTCCCCACTTCCCAAAAATGATTGCACTATGCTAGTTATTACATCTTCTGGTCCTACATATGTACAAGTGCGCGCAAACACGCATGCATGCACGCACACACACACACACACACACACACACACACACGCACACACGCGCGCGCGCGCACACCCACCCACACACCCACACAAACACACACACA
>JBCNYG010000013.1:11100251-11112378 GCA_039654305.1 Porochilus rendahli | reverse complement strand
ACACACACACACACACACACACACACACACACACACACACACACACACACACACACACACACACACACACCTTTTTTGTCCTTTGCCCTTTCCACCTTCAGACTACACAAGGCTGCCATTTTGGCGAGTATGTGTAATAATTGTATTTTATATGACCTCTGGGTGGCTCAGAGAGCAATGATCCACGAGTAGGGATTTCTATTCTGACGGTGGCGTTGTCTAAAATCTGCTTTAGTGAAGCATGATTAACTATATCTGAAGAGGAGCTGAGCCAGAGTATTAAGGTCCACCCGAGTGTTCCACGGCTCAGCTGAGCCCTGAAAGTTACCTACGGTTGAATAAAAGGTAAACATGAACAATGCTAAAATTTTGGTCAGCCATAACAATATGTATACTGAAAAATGCAAACATTCCTGAACATAAAGGACCAAACTGGACAACTCTGCATCGCACTGGATGTGCATTTGAATACTAAGGTGTAAACAATTAAACAAATGTGCACCGAATTAATAAATTATAAAAATTTATACTTAAAGAGTAACATGGTGGCCTAGTGGTTAGCACATCTACCCCCTGGGCTCAGTTAGGGCATTTTTTTTGTGGAGTTTGAATATTCTACTGATTGTATAAAGGGTTTTCTGGTATGGAAAACTAAAATGTGACCTTTCCTCCAATATGTGCTAAACCATGCCTATACTTTTCCTTCAAGAAAAATTCACACATTCATTTACCATACTGTTTAATCGTACCAGGGTCGAGGGGAGGCTGGAGCCTATCTCAGCCGACTTTGGGCAACGGCAGGATCCACCCTAAAGAGCTTGCCAGTCTTTTGTAAGCCAACGCACACAATCATTTACACACACCTTCTTTTATTTATTTATTTATTTTGCAATTTGGAACAGCCAATTAGCTTATGCATGTATTTGGACTGTGGGAAGAAACCGTAGTACCTGGGTGGAACCCATGCAAGCACAAGAAGAACAGGCCACACAGAACTCCACACAGAAACGCCCTTGCTGATCCTGGGACACAAACCCAGTACCTTCTTGCTGCAGGTGAATGTGCTAGCCACTACTCCAGCTTGCCCTGTTCTTGTTTTGCACTTCTTAAAAATTTCAAGATTAAAAAAAGCAGGCATTTCAAAACATTTTTTTTTAAATGCTAGTTTAGATCATATCAAGGCTTATAATGAGTAAAAAGCTGTTTTTATGTGCTTCTCTTCCTGAAATAAATAAAAATAGCACTGAAAATAACAGCGATGTCAAATTGGTGTCAAAATTCAGAATTAAATATGTAGAAGTAAAGGTGCTACAGAGATCATACAAATTACCTGAGTTTGGAGAACACAGCCCTGCTCCTCAGCATATTACAGGATAGATCATTACAGCGCTGTCCTTTGGCTCAGTTTGCAGTTCAGTGCAGCTGTCATCTATAAAACGCTTCCTGCAAACAAAAATATACAACATGCGTGGTTTCCTTTGTGCAGTTGGGCTAATTCATAGTCAAAATTACTTTCTCACTACAATCAAAACACACTAGTTCACCTGTCTGCACCACTACACCAAGAGGAAGCGTATACCAGGGTTCAATTAAAATCGAGAAATTCTGCATATAAAGTAGCACTTTAACTACTGATCTAATGTGCCTGGATTGGTTACACACCAACGGCTCTTTATATCTTTAAATACACTCTTACTCACTTTGTGTGTCTTTCAAACACATTGGCTCATGTGCGACGCAACACAACGTCATGCAATCAGATGGATGAGTCCTCCACCAACAAATCATAATCAACCATATTATCATGGTCAATGCAGACATGTCTCTGATTATAAGGCAGCTTGCGAACTCGCAGGTGCATGGCATGGAGCAGTTGATGTTCTTCCAAAGAACTGGCAAGTTTATTTCCTTCTTCTTCACTTAATCAAGAAAAAGCTTTAATGGCAGAAGCCTTGAAGTAGTATCATTTCCCCCTGTCAATTTTCTAGCAGCTGACCGGATGCTAATGACGATCAACCACAGTAAAGCCAACAGTGATGTGGTCAGAGTAAATTCATATTGGCACATATGGACATATTTCCATTCATATATTCTGCATTCATTTTCTTTTTCGCTGAGAAGTTCAGTTTGGACTTCTCAATATCCAGCCAGAAATTCCAGCTCCTCATTTGTGATCTCAGAATGTTCCCAAGTCAAATTTGAGATAAATTTGTATAATTCATTAAATATGCACAAAGATATCCCCAAGATGACTAGTGTACGCTGCTCAAATTAGAGACAGCCTATAACAGTCTATACCAGCCTATAACAGCAGCCAGGTTTCAGAATGGGGTCTGTAGTTAATGGCCGCCAGATATGGTGATATTTATTCCAAAAAAGTGTGTTCACCATCTGCAAAATGAAAGGCTGGCTCAGTTGCAATGCCACTCAGGAAGCAAGTACATGATGGACAGTCTTAGATGGACTAGACCTTTCCTACCAAATGTAAAGTCCAGGAGGATTGACAGTGTAAAAGATAAAAAATTTAAATCCTGCACATTGCATTCAATTTCAACGATACACATAGTTGCCCCTCACTTGTTTCAGTAAATGAAAATGATTCACAAAGAGTCATGTTAAAACTCTGCTTTATTTAAGAAATATCTTTGAAACTAACAATATGATAGACATGATTTTCAATGGTGTACATGTAGTGTAGGAGGGGTTGAGATTATTCCCTTTTATTCCTTCTGCCTCTAGCCTCCAAAATGTCCGTACACTGTCCTGAACCCAATTTGTTTGACATACACATCACATTATTCATGCATGTTTTTTTTCCCAGATAAGGTGAGGGCCTGTCATTCTTTTCCCCAGTAGCACAAACTTGTTTTTAGGAATCATAGCACAGATGGTGCTATACGAGCCAATCTACTCCCTGAAGACTTAGGCTTTGTAACACAACGACGAGCAGTGAGAGTGTTATATCTGAGGGGGTGTCTTTGAGTGCTGGTTCGTGGCACAGGTTATAATCATTGTAGACATGAGCAATCACAGAAAATAAAATCAGCTTTATAGATTGAATTTTGAACTGATTGAGCGATAACAACTGATGTTGGTGTTGTAGCATAAAATGGAATACATTGACTCTATTAGAAGATTAGGGCTGCACATTCTATTCATTCCCAGTGTGATTATGCCACAGGAAATTGAGACATGCTTTGATACTTAGATAAAATTGGATGCAGAGGCACAATCTGATTGGCTTTATTTATTTAATTGTTTGATGTGATAAAATATCTCAGGTTAACCAAGGCCATGAAACTAATCAGAGTGCTAGTTATCACCTTGTCTTACAAATTCAATAAGCTGTTGGATGTGCACTGAAACCAATTTGAGGAAAATGCCACGTCAGCTTTAACTGTCTAGATTAAGTTAAATCAGGTAAAGATTAAAGCCTAACTTTATTTAATTCATTCATTCCAAACCTCTTTATGCTTTATTAGAGTTGTGGGGAGGATGAAGCCCATCATAGCCATCCCAGAGTGAAGGCAGGGTATACCCTTACCTGCTTGCAAGACTACTGCAAGACCAACACAGACACACAACCATTCACGCTCACATTCATGCCTGAGGGCAATTAAGAATTTCCAGTTAGTCTAATGTGCATGTCTTTGGACTGGAAAGAAAATCAGCGTACCTGGAGGAAACCCACACATGCATGGGGAGAACATGCAAACTTCACCAGGCACAGAGGTCAAACCTAGGACCATCTTGCTGTGAGACGGATGTGCTAACTGCTACATTACTGTGCCATCCTCTGACTTTGAAACCATCACAAATTCTCTAGATTGCAGAGAAACTAATTCATATCGCCACTGTCACCTCAAATTTCATACTTTTCTACAGTCTTAAGCTGCTTTTACACGGGCACTTGCACTGGAACTCAATGTACCCAGAACAAGTTGCCCTACGCAACTGCCTATGTAGAAGTGATTTGTTCCAGATCAACTTTACACTGGTAGCCCAAACGTCCTCCACTTTATGAGGTGGTGCAAGTTATACCAGCCACTTTCTTGCTGGCTGAACACAAACAATGTCAAGTAGGAGGGTTTATGCATGTGCAACAGTGTCCATCATGGTTAGCAGCTGTTTTTTTGGGGTTTTCAGGCAGATGGATGGTTATTCTCCAGTAGTTTGCTTGTGTATTGTCCTTCAAGCTTATTGGTTGCTACCATGTAAACTTGTAGGAAATAGGGTGTGACTTGCTCTGGGTGCAAGTGTTCCCATTTCCTGTGTAAAAGCAGCTTTAGAAAAGGTACATTACTGTACTTAGCAGTACAGTGGCAAGCCAGAGGGGCTTTACCATTTACACATACGGTGTATTTCTTGAGAACATATAAATACCTTTTTGAAACATAGACATTACAGTGTGTACGTATACATTTTTACCCACAGTTATCTAGCTATCTATAATTAGCCCTAGGAATATTAGTCTAAACAGTCTAAGAAAGAAGAAATGAACTTCTGTTGTACCTTATTTCTGACAATGTGTCACATTCCTAAAGTCATTATCGGACCTTCCTGAAACAAACCTGCTGACCTCTGTAATGGTCCTATAAATCCTATGGATGTGAAAAGAGGGAAGGTCTTTTGATCTACAAGCCAATACTTTTCGGCTTGAAGAAAGCAATGCTGTCAGAAATTACCCTCTGACATTTTATCTGCAAGTATCAATCAGCCAGAAGACCCAGTAGCCCAACGTGTATGGTATTTCGGGGAGCAGAGGGATCAAGGAGCAGAGGGTTTGTCTGAGTCATCACTGAAATGCCAGGGCTTAGAGTGAGTTATACCTGGTTGAAAGTCTAACACCTAGGATAAAATAAAGGCTCATAGTGCTTCGCATCATGAGGCTATGAGAACAGAATATACTGTGCAGCTTCATTTAATGAAGCAAAATGTGCATATTTGGAATGGAGACAAACCATTATGTCTGAAATTTTCTGGCTGTTTTCCTAAATATGACTAAGTAAGAATTATGACTAATTGTTTTTGATTTGGATGCATTTTTACATTCTTTGTGTACTCTAAAAGAAGACTGAAAGCTAATGGATTCCAGCAAGAACAGCATCATCCTTTCTCTTTGCCCTTGCCTTTTCTACCCAGGGAATATTATCTACAAAAAAAACTATTAAAAATAAGCCACAAGCTCAAAGCATTGCTTTTATAATGACTTAGTAAGTAATTTGCCGCTCGGGTGGCCTTAAGGTGGGTGTTCAGAGTGTGGCAATAATGTACTGTTATATATAATTCAACATCAACAACTCTCACAGCTGACACTGATTAGACATGATTGCCAGGTCATTATGTAGTATGAAGTGACAGTGACAATGTAATGGTATCTGGGTGAGATGTGTGAACATATTTTAGATATAAATTAGTCATATTTTATTATGCAGTTCAAATAAGTATAAGAGGGATCAAAGATTAGATTGACAAGTGTTTTGATTATGTGCAGGGTACAATAAGTCTAGACTGAATTACGCATTAAAGTTTTACTGAATCTTGCAAGTGTTAAGATCATTAGAAAGAAGTTAATATTGGCAGCATTCTGTTATAGAAGTGAAACTCTGTAAAACTGTTGTAGTTTGTTTTCCTGGATGTCAGCATGTGTCAATTTACTGCCAAAGAGCAAACAACGAAACAACATCACATGCATATGATCTTATGAAATTGATGGTATGCCGGCGAGCCATTAAAAATCAAAGGGATGTTTTTTTTCTCAGCTCACCCAGGATATCTGCGATAACAAATATTGTACACTTTATTTCATTGATTAATTTTATTTCATAACAGCAGCTTGGACAAATCTCTAGTTTATATTAATGTGCTTGTTGTAATATGTAATAATTTCTGTAGTAACAGCTCATTTACAGTGATCTGCATGGTAGACACTCCAAATAATCTTAGAATAATAATAGACATATTAGAGCAGCCATCATTCATCCATCTTCACTAACTGCTTTATCTGCCTCATCAGGGCTGCAATGGATGTGAAGCCAATCTGGGTAACACTGGGACGAGTAAGGTGAATTCACCCTGGAGTGGATGCTAAGCCACTGCAGGATACCATTCACATGCTATGAAATTACATGCACATTTTCACCTAAGGGCAATTTATCAAAGCATCAAACCTACTTGACTATATTTGAAAGATAAAATCAGAGAAGCAGGAGGAAATTTTCATATATAGAGAGGACATGTAAAAAAGAAAAACACAAACAGGATCCCAGGCCCACGATTTTGTTTAAAATAAAAAACATGTAATTTTCAAAAGCCTCAGTATCTGGATGGGTAATTAAAAATAAAATGTGCTGCACACTGTGTGTAGTTCTCTTCATGTTTCTATACATTATACTTGTCGTAAATGTGGATAAACTTTAAATATACTTGATATACTTTTAGTTTATTGAAATTGGGATTTTTTTTAAATCAGTCGATTTAATTGATACATTTAATTAAAAGGATACCTTTAGTGTTTTTCTGAGACTGTAACCAGTCCTCATCAACAATATTTTATTTAACTAAATGAGTGTTTTCCTATAAAGCCAAATTCATAGATGTGTGCTAGAGTCCTAAACTATATATGGAATGGGGCCTGATCTACACTGGGCATAAAGGGTCCTTCGCGCTGGTAAGTGCTTTCTGCAGTCAACTTAGTCATGGTTCGATGTGATCAGTGCTCATTCAAGGTTAAGATGACCAATTTTATGTAATAAATCAGACTTAGCATAAACAGTTTAAAGGTGTCATGCTGTGCTAAAATCTAATTTGTATCACAGAGAGACAGTAAAAAAACCACAAGGTTCTATCTTATAGAACAAGTGCCAGCTGCTGACTGATCAAAAGGTAGGCACTGATGGGTGATGGCACAGGCATGTCAGAACATCAGAGAACTGTGTGTGTGTGTGTGTGTGTTTGTTTGTGTGTGTGAGAGAGAATCCATTCTCTGGCAGTCCTACAGCATGGATAGATGGGAAGGCAGGATGGTACTGGCATGGCATTTCCTAGCTCCTAGCACTCTTAAATCCAATAAGGCTATGCTGAACCTCTCACCATGCAGAAAAAGTGTGATGTTCCCATATCTATCTCTATTGTCACCACATCTTTCATGAGTGTAGGTGCTTAAATAAAAATAAATAAATAAATAAACATTTTAGCCCTGAGATGGCCTGGCGAGCTGTCCAGGGTGCACTCTGCCCCCGCCCAGAGTTGGCTGAGACAGGCACCAGCCTCCCTGTGACCCTAATTAGGATTAAACAGTTCAGAAAATGAATGAATAAATGAACAAAATGAATAAATGAATAAACATTGTATATACATATATATCAGTCATTTGTTTTCGATGTTGACTGGCTGGTGAATGTCTACTCAGCGGCATGCACATTCGTGAGTTAGTAGTCCAGTCCTGAGCAGAAGCATCTCTCACATCTTTTACAACGGTGATAAGAACTTGCTAATGTAGAGTGTCTTCATTCATGTGCCGCTTTGTATGTATTGCGATGTCGTTCCTCTGTTACGACGAACAAGTTCCTGACGGCTTTTCTCCATTCTTGTCTGGACTCTGCCATATCCTCCAGTGTGTCTGATTCACTACCCCTGCTTTTCATGTGATGCTTCAACACATTTTTATAGAGTAGTTGCTGACCCTATTCCTTTTCCCGTAAATTTTATATATATACAGTAGTGTGCAGTGAAGATTTTACACCAACATTTTGGGCTCCTATTAAAAAGAAATAAAAAAATACTTCTCTATAATTTTCTGGTGAAATGAACAGAACAATGCTATTGTAGGCAATGACAATCAAAAATATATTCTGACAAGTATATTGAGGTAAAAGTATGGCGAATAAACAAATACACTGAAAATACCAATTGTTAAGAAAAATGTTAAGGTGTCACAAATTTAACTTTTTGGACTTTTCATGGCATGAATGAACTTCAAACTATATGGAATGGTTTAGCGAGTGACGAAATAAAAAAATTACAGACCAAGGACTATTCAAGTATTTATTTCATGTAATATTGGATCATATTGATGAGAATAAGTAAACAAACAACAATATATAGTAATAAAGTCGCAAAAATACAGTCTCTTTTTGAGAATAAAAGTCAATATTTATTGAGGCCTCCCTTTACTTTGATTACAGCATTTGACCTTTCAGGCATAGTGTTCACATATTTTTTAATTACTTTACTCGCTAAACCGTTCCATATGGTTTGACGTTCATACATGCTACACGAAAGTCAAAAAAATTAAATTTACGACACCTTTCAATTTTTCTAATAAATTGGTATTTTCAGTGTTTTAGTTAATTAGCCAAACCTTCGCCTCAATATACTTGTCAGAATAATTTTTTTTGTTCTCTTTGCCTACAGTAGCATCGTTCAATACATTTTCACAAAATTTTTATAGACAAGTAATGTATAATTTTTTTTATTAGGAGTTTTTAGACAAAAGGGGTGTTATATATTCTTCACTGCACACTACTGTACAGTCCCAGATTAACACAAGAATCAACCATATTGCATAAACAAATATAAAGCAAACTTCATAACTGAATTATCAGTAGATTTTGATTTGTTTTCTGTCCCTATCAATATTTCTGGCTGCAAGGCAAATCACAGATTATTATTTATTTATAATTAATTTTCACTTGTTATGCTTTCTGTGCTGTAGATTAATTCATAGGGATTTATAGCAGACACCACATAATATAAGATAAAAGGTCTGTTTATTTGTATATTTCATTTAAGACTTTTGAGAAAACTGCACAGTTCTAGAAGTGGCCTGTTTGGCTTCCTCCTCCCATTTATGGTTTTTCTGTTATCTGTGCCTGCTCTGCTCTGATTGGTCACTCATGTGTGCTAGAAAGCAGACTGGAATAAGCAGAGATACTACTAGCGGGTGGGAATTTGGGTCTGCTACATTAGAAGGCCCAGCATCTGCTGAAGGTACAGCAGCTCAATTAGCCTGGAGAGAAAACGTAATCGTTCGCTAATCTTATTGGATCCTCTGTATAATGTATAATGTAATACAGCTATTCAACTCTGTAATGACATTTATTATTACATGAATGAAAATGTGCTGTTATTCAATAAAAGAATTATCACCCCGCACCCAGTTTTTGGTGACTGCCAATTCCCATCCATCAGGTATTTTGGAGTAGGGCTAATTTTTCTCTCTTCAGTTCCTGGGTGTATGTGGCAGGATTTGAACTCATGCTCTACAGTATATAGAACTTTTCAAGTGTGCCAGTTTGAAGCCCTTACTTAAGACTTATGGAAGGAGTCTCCAGTTTTTACGCCATCGGGACAGAAGATGGAGACTCCTTCCATAAGTCTTCCTTCAAATCATTAAGGGAAAAAAATTATTCTGATATTAATATATAATATTATTGGTTATAATAATTATATTATTATAAGTAAATTAAATTAATAATATATAAAATTAAATATTTATATTTTTGTGGATTAAGGGGAATAAATCAAAGCGATACAGAATATTACAGGTAATATAATCAACTTTGAGGTGGTAATAGCACCTCACTAACTTGTATTTGTGTAACAATAATTAGCAAGGGTTTCATTCATCAAACCAGAGCATATTCGAAAACCTATAATGGAAATTTGTCTGAAGGCTAGCCAGGGATGATCCATGTGTATAGGATGCTTGTTTATCTATCGGAGCATAAGATGTGTATACAGTCTCAGAGGGATGACTCTGGGAGGAAGGGCTGGAATGTGTGTCAGGATATTGTAAAAAAAAAAAAAAAAGGTTTAGTGAGGAAGTTGGGTGGGGAGGCATCCGCACTGTCCACATTTGTGAAGGAGGGACATTTTTGGACGTGACCCTTTTTCTCTTTCATTGCTTAAGACCCTCATTCTCTTCCTTTTCCTTTTTTTAAATGAAGGAAGGATGTATTTTTCCATTCTAGTCTGCAGGTGATTAACTATTTTGGACATACTTAACGGGGACCTGGTGGAAAGAGAAAAAAACTTGGAAGCAAATGATAAACAACTATGTAAATCATTGCACTGAGAGCAGTTAAACAGGTCTGCGTGTTTTCTATGGTTCCTGTTGTTTGCATTTTTTTTTTTTTTTTTGATTTCCTATTAGCCAAGTTTTTTTCATTGGTGGTGGTTGTTTGAGTTGGCCTACTAATTTGGCTTCAATGCATGTAGATTTTGCCGCATTATATCTGAGGGTACTGTTGAAAGATGCCATTCTGTAGGTTAGGGAAACCGTGTGTGTCAGCTGTGAGAGACAGAAACTGTTATAATTAATGGTTCTTACTGTGTTTCCCATGTTTTAGTTACTGTCCCATAGGGCATTGTATTGCCCGCTGGCTCCACCCCCCGACTTCTGACCTGAGCCTTAATAAAACCAAAGACTGCCTTTGACAATGTGTGACTTGAAAGCAGGAAATAATGGGCCCTAAACGCTAAATCTTTACAGGTTATTGACCTGCGGAGAAAGCACATGTACAGCAGGCTCTGCTGCCTGACTCCCTGATCGTCTGGATCATGTGCTGCTCGCTAAGTAGCTAGTGCGCTGTGACTGACTTTGTGAGTTCCTGCTAATTATTCACATCTTGATCATCCTCAAGCCTCCTTTAAATCTTCCCTTCTTTTTAAACTGCAGGAGCCTATAATCTCTGTTGTGTCACGGAGACTTTTGCTTCCTGGTTTTTGTCCGTTACTGGTTGATATAATCCCATTCAGTTATATTTCGTCATGCCGCACAGAGCTGCCAAATGAGGAAAGAGCTCGGCCAGACCTCCTGCTGCTCTGTCTTTAGCCATAAAGGCATTTACAGCACTGTAAAGGCACCTCAATTGCCGTATCCAGCGGGTTGCTGAAGTTTCAGTGGTCGTTTGGGGAAGGGTTCACCGTGTGGTCATCCTCTCAGGTTCTGCCGGGATAAATAAAATAGAGCTTGTGGGAAGGGCTCTACTTACAGCCAACCTCACAGCTATCGATCAGGCACCAAAAGCTCACTTTTTTTTGCTCCAGTTTCCTGATGCCATTAGTTCCCGAGAGCTAAGGCGACTTCATAGCATGTCCAAAATCATGACTGAAAAGTTGGTTGGTTTGTAATTTGTATGCCATTCTACACATAACTTGGCCATAGTGCCATTGGGATCGGTCATGCTTATTTGAGATATAGTGGATTAAAAAGGAGGTCAGTTGTGCAGCGCTGGTGTAGAGATTCAGGAGACCTCCTCTGATTTTCTGCCAAAGCACACCAGTTGTGGTCCTGCTGACTCTTCCCAAATTGGCTGCAGTTTTATCCACTTCTGAAAGGTCTTTGTCTTGGCAGCATGGCACAGTGACTGTAGCCCCGTGTCATAATTTAAAGAATCAAGGACCCACGTTCAAGAGGGTGAAAAAAGGGGAGCAGAAAACACATGGGCCCTTTGACCTTTTGTCGCTTGGGGGCCAAAGGCTGCAAGTCAGCACACTACTGGGATTGTACTTACACTGTTTACTTTGTCCCCATGTATGGAGATCAGACTACAAGGCATCAGAAGGGCCTGCCAACACAGAAGTCCCGAAGTCTGCCTCGCCTTATGGCTGTGCTTGAACTGAAATACCCTCCATACCTAAGTACCTAAGAGCTAAAACAACTTTCTTGTACAGAGGAAAGCTTTTAGATCAGACCCCACGCCCACCTCCCTGCCTTTATTTGTCTCACTCTTAAATCTAAGCAGGCAAAACGGTTTATAAGATTTAGCATCCATAAAACAAGACTGAACCGCTGTGCCAATATTCATTTTAAGAAAGTAAACTCGAAACTCATTTTGGATGTGTAAGTGTATTTGCTGTGTCAATATTTGTCTGCTTTTCATCCTGCACCTAAATGTTCTCTTTCTGGACTGTTGTCGGCAGGAGCTCAAATATTTTTACTGGTTTAATCTGTTTAAATCTTCTTTTTTTTATATGAATGGAGTTTTTAAAAAATTGTATATTTAATCGTCTCGTATCCCTGTTCACTTCAGTCTCAGCCAATTTTAGCAGTTATAGCTGTGTTTGCATGTATTTAGTGTGTGTGTGTGTGTGTGTGTGTTTATAAGGGAACTTCTGGCAG
>JBCNYG010000013.1:11061044-11073490 GCA_039654305.1 Porochilus rendahli | reverse complement strand
TATATAGGCAGCACAATGGTGCACCATGTCTGTCTGACAGCAAGAAGGTCCTGGGTTTAGGTCCTTGGTAAAGGCACTTTTTTGTGGGGTTTGCATGTTTTCATTGATCTAGTGCGGGATTCCTCTAGGTACTTCAGTTAAAAGACATGTAGATCGGGCTAACTGGTTATTCCAAAAATTTCTCCTAGGTCTGAGTGTGAGAGTGAGTCTGTTTTGGGCCTATGACAAGCTGTTCAGGATGTTCCCCCATCTCCACTTAGTTGGCTAACATAGGCTTCAAATATATATATACATAGAGAGAGAGAGAGAGAGAGAGAGAGAGAGAGATCATATTGGTAAAGCTTTCCCATATTATTGAGCTTTTGTGGTAGAAATACAGTTATTATTCAAATGTATTAATATGAATCATTAAAAAGTCTCTTGTGCACTCAGTGAATGAAGAGTAGTGCTGAAACTCTGTACTGAAATTATATGATGCCTGTTACTAATTGGTGCAACATTCAAGGTAATTAGTGCATAGAATTTGTATATATCCTTGCTATGGCTCTGAAATTAGCTCAGCCTCCATATGAAATAGGTCTGATAGCTCTGTCGTTTCCATAAAAGATGACCTGTGAGGCAAACATGTTCCGTATCTGAATCTGAACCCTAGTAATCATATAGTGTTCTGTTTTACATGTCAGCCATTGTGTAGTGTTGTATGAATGTTTTATTTTCTGGATAGTTAGCATCCGCAAAGCAATATCTTTCAGTTTGAAATTAAATGAACCCAAACATTTTGTAGAAACCAGAACTCGGTTGTTAGTACATAGTAACACACACAGATTACATGTATATAGAGAAGGGAATGTAATTTAAATTGTCTATATGTTGTTGCCTTCCAGTTGTGTATTTGTAAACAACACCTATATTATATTCCGGAATGTTTTTAGGCCTTTCCTTTACTGCCGCCCTGTATAAAGTCGTACATATGCTATAACAGCCTATATATAGCAAACACTGAGTGATTAAATAAAGATACGATCTGAGGTTGAGCTTTAGGTTATTCAGAAGGGGTGTTTTCACTGAAACTGCAACTCACCTTGCGAACAGCAGAGGGCTGTAAAAATTCCAAACTGCTCCTTTAATGCTACAAGAACAACCAGGTTGTCCGTTTCAGCGACGAATGATATATTTTTTAAAATGACCAAATAAATCATAGCATTTGTCCCCATTGTATTTCTCAAGTCCACTCTTTTGCGAGTTCTCTTTGTCCTGCTGACTCTTCATGTCTGCAATCTTTTTTGTGTGTAATTGCTATAAAAAGCTCAGGGCCTGACATCCCTTTTGGGACCAGACATTTAGGTCAGGGTTTCATCTGCTTTTCTATGGCTCTCCCCTGTCTTATCCCCACAAGAGGAGCCTTTTTTCCACCTTAGTTAGTGACTCATAGAATAAGACATTTGTACTGTAGATGTAATGTGACACACAAATTGGACCTAAGGGACAAAAAATCTCCCTCAAACATAACTGCAGAGATGCCAGAGGGCCTTGCTACACATGTGGATGGATGCTGGGCCACCGATGCACCACAGTTTGCTTTGGCTTATTGGGAGAATTTTGATGTGCAAGGTGTATCAGAGGGAAGTGTTTTATTTGCTGCTTAAAGATGCTGGAGCCCCTCTGCTGCTCCAGAGAGTTAGCTTATCCTGAAAGAATGGGCTTTAAGCCTGTGAGTGCTGGCCATGGAGCTACGCTATAAATAATCCAGTGGAGAAAGGAGACTGGGAGTGTGCAGGCACCGAGCCTCTCTGCTTTGTGCTTGCTGACAGATCTGCATCTACATGGATCAGTCAGAGAGCAGAGCCAAAAAAAGAAAAAAGAAAAAAAAAATGCCACCATACAAGAGACACACTGGGCAGCAGACGTGAGCTGTTATGCTGACAGTTTGCATTTTGGTATGTTTTTATTCTTGCGACTGCTCACATTTTACTTGTTACTGTGAGCCCTTTTAGTCACCTAAGACGGCTGGCCCCCAGCTTGTTCACTTTAACTCTGGCTCACAAGTGAAAATCAGAATAATCACATTAATTCTCATAGCAGATGAATACATATTAATGAGTACATGCCTTCTGATTCTGATGATGTAGCAAGACTACGCCCTGTCTGTTAGAAACTGACCCGATAGCATTCGCTACTGTTTATATTAATGATTAATCCAGAAATAGCACAGTTAATCTCCTGCTAAAGCTGAAGCAATCACAGCTGTACAACTACGTGGCACTGGCACGAATGGCATCTCTCTCTCTCTTTCTCTTTCTCTCTCACTCTCCATCAGGTTTAATGAGGCTGTTCACAGCAAATTCAGAAAAAGTAGTGTGTCTTTGAAATACTTCCTTAATGAAAGACATATATAGCTTGCTCGAGGAGGCCATAATAACTCTACTGATAAATGGTTCTGTGACACAGTCAGTTAATAAGATCACCTACCTCTGGGCATGCAGACATGATAATTAGCTTCTCGTTGAAGCCTGCAGACATAGAAAAGACAGAAAAAGAGATAATGATTATATTTGGCTTTTTTGGTGTTTAACATTAAAGTTATTGCATTAATTGAGATTGAGAGTGAGCTGTTTTAACTCGGCACATACTCATTATATTCACCTTTAAAATTCATCACAGGTATGTTTTTCTTTTTTTTTTGGATGGCTATCGTCTTGATTATTCAGAGATCGTTTTACTGAAAATATCCAGTAGCTGAAAAACACCTGTCTTCAAGCACAAGGTTTATAGTGCTGCACAGACAGAATAAATTATACAGACTGTATTTAATAAACAAAATAACCAGTCCTGAACCAGATGTTTGTATGAAATAAAGTATTATGTTGCACAATATATTTACAGCCATAGTGCACTCCAGCTGTGTATTTTTATCCACATAAACATCAGTTATAACCTTGTCTGAATTTGTTCCCTACTTTCCATATAGTGCACTATTTGGGATTTTAGCCATTTTGTAGCATTGCTAAAATTCTTATTGAAAGATTACTCTATTACTAATGGGGTGGCGTGGTGGCATAGTGGTTAACTAGGGTGGTGGTTAACTCACAGGCGAGGGCGTTTCAGTGTGGAGTTTGCATTTTCTTCCCTTGTTGGTGGAGGTTTCCTTTGGGTACACTGGTTTCCACCTGCAAATACATGAAAATTAGGCTCACTGGCTGTTCCAAATTGCGCCTAGTTGTGAGTGTGATTGGTTTTGTGTGTGTAGGTGTGTGTGTGTGTGTGTGTGTGTTGATCCTGTAATGGACTGGTAAGCTGTTCAGGGTGTTCCAGGACTTCACAACCCTAATAGGATTAAGTGGTTTCAGAAAATGAATGAATAAATGAATAAATATATATTACCTTTCATGGTGATATATATAAAATCCATTGTATTACGTACTATAAATATATGCTAGCTTAACACAAATTTCCCACAAAGTATAGCAATGTCTTTCATCTCAGAATGTACCTAAGGACAACAAACATTTGCATTGTGGGTGATTTACCTATGGAATTGAAATCCTAAATTGCATACATTATATCTTCATTAGTAGATTTTTTTATATCCTGGTCAGGATCTCAGTCCTATTTTAGGAACACTGGGAGAACACATAAAACTCCAAACCAACTGTAACCTGAGCTTAGGATCGAACCAGGGACAATAGAGCTGTCCGTTGGAAGCACTTCCCACTGTGACATCATACTTTTACACTAATACAGTATATTAAAAAATATTGACTTCACTTGAATTATCTTATATGCCAAATGCCCAAACGTGACCCTGATTAGGCTGCAAAAAAACATTTATCTTTGATTTCACACATTGCCAAGTCCAAACTTTTATTTCACTTAGTTTACTCATTCTCATAGCAACTGTAATTTGTTATTGTACATTAGTATATACCAAATTGGAAGAATGTGATCTGATTAAAAAATCATTATTCCAAGTGAATAAGGCTTGAATTAAAACTCACAGTTCCGGTCACGGTCACAATTCCCGTCACAGTCACTTGGAGCAGGTGGTGTCATCATTATCATGAATTAAAGTGTTAAGGTAAACATTAAAAAGTCTCATTTAAGTTTGTTTTGCTTATGTATAGTATATATTAAAACACTTATACAGAACATGTTTTACTTTAGTTTCCAAAATAAATGTGTTACTTAAATAGGCAATGCTAGCTACATAGTGTTTAGCTATGCCTGTGTCTATTGTGATTAATAATTTTAAAATAAACTTGTTAAAAAAAAAAATCTTGTTGAAGTTTGCATTCCTGTACATTTTTCCTCATAGTATATACTAAAACTTCAATAATTCTGTTACACAGATTCTATGTTCCTGCTTGCAGGTGCATTCGGAACTCACCTGCAATTGTCATGATTTAAAAAATGTAAACTGGAAAAATTTGCCAGACAAAAACACAACACATAGCTCTGAAGCAAAAGAACCAGTCCTTATATAGTGCTGGTAATTAGTGGGAAGCAGGTGTGCTGAGCGTGAATCATGTGTTCAAGGTCATGTGTGCAAGGGTTGCTGGGAAATGTACAAGTCTTGAGAGCTACAGAAACAGGCTATGACATGGTCACTGTGGGCAAGCTGGCTATAAACAGATCATTGCTTCTTCTGGATTCATTTCTGCTTACAGAGCAAAAATAAACAGAACATTTGGCCATATTGTGTGTAAAATATCACTTACTCAATATTTTTTTCTTGCATAGAATGGTTGTATGAAAGCAATATCACTTGATGTTGGGCTGTTATACTGAATGCTAGCACACTGGGACTTGACTTTTAGCCTTGTGCACTATGCACTATTTCCAATATGAATGCACTCCCTGTTGTGTAAAATATAACTTTTTATGTAATGAAATATTTTGAAACAACAGTCATGGCATTGACAGCCAGTGCTCAATATATAGTATGTGAAAAACACGTTTACTCATGAGCCTGACAGATATCATATACTACATCATCTGCATTTTCATGGTTTTGCTTGACAGGGGAGCATGGTGGTGTAGTGGTTAGCATCTTCCTCAGAGCAAAAATGGTCCTGGTTTTGAGTCTCGGACATTTCTGTGTGGCGTTTGTATGTTTTCCCTGTGTTTGTGTGGGTTTCCTCCAGGTACTCCGGTTTCCTTTCACAGTCCAAAGACATGCACATTTGGCTAACTGGCTAATTCCGCCAGCTGACGATGTAAGTGTGAATGGTTTTAAGTGTTTTGGTTCTGCGATAGTCTATTGAGCTGTTCAGGGTGTACCCTGCCTTCAATCATTGTTGGCTGAGATAGACTCCATCCTCCACACAACCCTAATATTAGGCGCTTTGGCATATGACTGAGTGAGTGAGAATTTTGCTTGACATTCTGAATTTTTGTGTGAAGGCAGATGACACAAGATTGAGTGGTCTGAATTGGGTCCAGTGTCTCCCAGTGTCAGTTTCATTTCTGCAGCTTGCTGTATGTCATAACGAAGTTATCAAATACCACGGCAGACTTTTTAAATTGATGGTGCTCAAAATATATTTAGAACAGAAAGTTTAGGGAGGACGGTTTGGATATTCAATTTGGCAGCTGTTCGTGTGGCTGTTAAATGTTCACCTGTGGTTAAATAACATGAAGTGTTGTGTGGCAATTTGTCATTTACAGGTACGGAAAAAACATTTGTGGCTGATTTAAGACATGACTTAGGACACAGACTGTGATTTAATGCATAGCCATAGTTCACTATTTTTTTTCTGGGTTTTTATTGAATATTTTGAAACCTAGCTGTGTAACCAGCTTCCTAATCAGTATTCTGTTAGTGAGCCTCATCAGTCATTGTCGTTCCTTGTATCATCTTTGAGCACACATTGTCACCAGTAAACACCACAGAGCATTTCACATCTAGTGTTTTCCTTTTGGTGACACAGTAGGACATCAATATCGTGTATAGGGGTATACATTCGAATTCAAGATGGATTTTGCAAAGCCTGGCCTAAAACCTATCCATCTTTATATCCATTCATTCATGCATGTATCCATTTATCGCATTTGTCCATCTATCCATCCAGCAATATGGGACTCGCAGAAAAAATATGTGTCGTCTGTAAAGTCTTGGGAAAAACAATTGTTAAAAAAAAGACTAAACTGCACAAAATGGCTTCTCTTGTCCGCTGGTGTATCAAAGGATTTAATTGGCTGTTTACAAAAAGCTGAACGTTCATATCTGATTGTTAGCACATTACTGTCAGGAAAAAAGACTGGGCTAAAGCCTATGAATCCTCCACTCATTTAGTAAGCAGAACACCATCATTTTTAAATCTTTCTCCAGCCTGCTACACCAGACCAGAAGACATGCAGCTTAATTGCATTTTCCCCCTTAGCATCTCTTTGAATTGTATTTTCAGAAAGCTTCATAACACATTCTATTATTCAGAATAGAGAGAGCTATCCAATTAATCTTTGTGCATTCGACATTTAACAGTCTTTCAATCCATAAAAAGGTGTACTGACTGTTGACAGTCAAAATAAGATAGGGAGGAGACCACAGTGTACTTTTGAACAGCCTCAGCTGTGAAAAATATAGTTCTGCCCACAGAATATGCACTATTTCCTTTTAAACAGTGGATGTCTAAGCATGAAATGGATTTGAATAGGCTTCACACCTACTGCCATCTGCTTTGTGCATATGTGGGACAGCTGGACCACCTACATCATCATGATAGTTATTTACATTCTCCTGTCCAATAAGGCTGGTAGTCATTTATTCCATATCTAATGCTACAGTGCGTTTGATGTCTGCGCATACTGAAGGTCACATTCAGATTATCATTCTCACGCAGAACGCATATCGTCAATGTCTAGACCTTCAGTGCAGCCTGTTATTATTTTCTCCTAATAAAACCTTTTCAACTGAATACAGTGTGAACATCATCCAATACAAGGCCTTAACACATAACTGCCCTGAAATGAAAAGAAGACATTGACATAAAACAACCACGCACCAATAGTCACTAATGAAAATGACTAATGAAATTCCTCATTAAAATCCCTCTTCGAAAATGGCATCAGCAGCAAATCCTCAACCAAATCCAGCGCCCGGCTCCTGCTCAGCCACTGCAGTGCTTTGTTTTAATGGACACATGCTAATGTGCCTAGATAAATTTGTTTACCTGCTTTCTGAATCTCCCTGCTGATTGACATGTCCTCAGAAGAGAGAGAGGTGCTGTGAATATTGACTGAAAAAACACAGTCAATTGTAAACCTGAGAGCACATCAGGCAATTTGCATACCACTAAAACTCAATTTTTTCTTTCAACTAGGGCTGTTAAGCTGTTTAAAAATGTAAATGTGAATTTTAATTAGTTATTGAAGTTGAAAATTGAAATTGAAATCGAAAATTA
The DNA here is from genome assembly GCA_039654305.1 of Porochilus rendahli. Taxonomy (NCBI): domain Eukaryota; kingdom Metazoa; phylum Chordata; class Actinopteri; order Siluriformes; family Plotosidae; genus Porochilus; species Porochilus rendahli. The sequence goes on along the minus strand of JBCNYG010000013.1, from coordinate 11,066,090 downwards.
TTGTTTTATTATTTGTATTCAAATATCGTTGAATCTATAATTTTATGTGGGGCTGATGGTGAAGTGGTTAGGGTGCTGGGCTTATGATCGAGAGCATGTGGATTCAAATCCCCATTAGACACCCACCGTGCTAAGACCCCATGGTAAGGTCCCAACCACAAGTGTGCTTCCGACCACCCAGCAGTATAAATTGGTACCAGTAAAAATACTGGAAGGGTAACCTGCAGTGGACTAGTGGCCCATCCAGGAGGAGTTGAACTCCTAGTCATTTCACGCTACAGAACCTGGGATAAGCTCCGGCTCTGATGAACCAGTAGGCTTGGGTGTAAAAAGCTCAACATACTTACATTCGTACCTTACCTGTAACTTCATATTACCTTAGACCAAAGAAGCAGGATTACAATTTTGTAACACGTTATTGCAGCAGCAAATACTCGACAAAATGTATAAAAATTGGACATAAACATATTTGGCAAAAAATTTCATTATCCATCTGCACAGTGCACAGACACAGTGCACCAAGCCCAATCAAATCACATAGTACAAACATATAACATTATTGCATTTGCTGAAGTAAAGAATTCACAAGGACGCAATGCCATAAATTGTCTTGTTATCTTCATTTAACAAAAATGTTGTAGAGACATTTGATTTTAGAAAGCTGTACCTTATGCAATGAATAGGTGATTTAGTTTATTCTGGCATTAATTCATGACCTGATTCACAATGGGAAAAAAGCTGCTGCTGTTATCCTGTAGTTTAAAAGTGTTTAAAAATAAAATGATCTATCACCATGTAACATATTACTGTGGACAATTTCTGTGCAACTTTGGGCTCAGCATCACACTGGATTTAAAAACGCGCAATGCAAGATGACAAACTCGCATTGCAAAATGATCAATAATTAAGGCAATGTTACACAGGTCTAATTGCAACGACAATTATGGTATGGTTTTGTGTAGAAAGCCATTGCCGCAAGTTGACTGTGTAACGCTGGCTCTATGGGTGATGCTCAGTCAGGTGTGTTTTTGGCACCATCATCATCTTTCTACACTGAACAGCTGTATGTAAAGCAGTACAACACAGTGTATTCAGCAATGTTATATTTAAATTATTATATTGATTACATTTATAACTAAACCATTTCAGGAGTCTTTACCTCAGTGAGAATGAATGAATTACGAAAATAGATTGTGGTAAGACCTGGACCAGGATAAAACATGGTGTATAATGATGAATGAATATCCATTTTCCTTTAATATCAGAGTTTTAGAGCTAGCAGAAAAGGCTTATCATATGCTGAGAGTGCACACAGTGCACATAATGTTCACGCACAGCATCAACTTCGGCCAAGAGGCATTACCCTAACCAAAGAGGAGTCCAGTGAAACTATTTGAGGTGTTTGGGCTTCTTTATTTTTCTTTCTTGTCTCCAGAATTTCATATTTGGCTCAGAATGAAACCAGGCGCTTGGCTCATCAGCCGTCTACAGTCCTGACCTTTAAACAGTCTTTCTCACTTCTCTCACTCCTTGCTGAATGTGCGCTCTCAGTGCATAGACAGCGGCCAGACAATGAATCTCATTTACTTTGTGCCATCCTCAGCGATACATGTCTCTTTGAGCAGTCTCTCTCCATCGCTAAAGCCATCAGTACTGGAATCTGCCAATGCGAACATGCAGACGGCCGTCTAGCTGTTGCTATGAAGAGCGATAAAGGATGAGAGGCTTCATCACCCTGCCAACTCACATGAGTACTAGAGTTGGACTTTACATTAGTTATTATAACTCTCCAACTAGACAATTACGGAGATGCTGTATCTCAGAATTGGCTTACTATCTTTCCTATCTGCACGTCTAGTGTATTTTTCTTACAATGTTATGTCTAGCCCATCCTCATTAAGATGTTCTAGACAATCCAAACAGTCCTGATTAAACCCAATGTGTGCTCTAGCCCTGTGGTCAGCAAAATCTCTAGGGTTGTATTACTACTATGTTGAATTACCACCTACAGTGATAGTTTAAGCCTGGTTGGACACAAATGAATACTGTGAGACGGTAAGTTAATTCAGCACTGGGGATTTTGCTCTACCTTCATCTGTTATGTCAAACAGCAATTAAGAGATTTGGAGAGAGTGTAATATAAACCATGTGAGGTGATACATCTCAATGATGATGGTGTGGCAACAAAGTGGAGGAAGATAACACCGGAACAAATTGAAGGCGTAATCACAGATTAAACAGGAAAAAGCGAGGGCCATTTCATATCCTGCGTGTATTAGTGTGATACAGACATGGAGGAGTGTAGTAATTGATTTCTGTTCTTAAATCAGTTGCTGAGACAATTTAATCTAATCAGAGACAGAGAGGGGGTTGTGGTTAAAAACATCTTTTCAGTTTTGTTGCTGATGACATAATAGTGAAATAGAACAGAAATTTGCAATCTTTTGGGTCCTGCTGTAAAGAATCAACTCAAGTGTAAAATACACACTACAAAAAGTACACAAAATCATCCACCAAGCCGACATTTAATTATCCAACCAAATAATTCCCATTGTTCTCTCTTTTTTTTTATATATTTATCATTATCTTTTCTCTCAAAACGATACATGGATTTTTTTTCTCATAAAAATAAAGAGATCTACTTGAAGTAATTTATTGTGTTTTATTTTAATAATGATTACTTTATAATAAAAATTTTGTTTCAAGAAATTACATTGCTGTCAGTGTCCTTTCCTCATTTTCACGGTATATAATGAGGGCCCTTAAAAAGTCAGTGTTGGTGTTGCAGACTTTTGTTGATTCCTGGGGTTGTTTCTTAATTAGCCTCCATGAAAGCATGCTGTTTAGAACTCTTGCATAAATCAAGCACAATATACAGAATCAGAAAATTTCCCAAGAACTTGCCAATCTCTGCTAAGGGGTTCAGACTTGGTTGTAGATGGATCATTAAACAATATAACGACTGCGAACATTTATCAAAATCACACAGAAACGATTGTAAGAACATGAAATCAATCTTTTGCAGTGTCTGCATTTGAGCTCTAGTGAAAGCATGTGGGGAGGCCCAGTGGCATAGTGGTTAGCACTTCTGTCTCACATCAACCCAAGTCCTATGCTCCAGACCTGATCACAGCGAGGGCATTTCTTTGTGGAGTTTTCATGTTCCTCCCATGCTTGCACAGATTTCCTTCGGGTGCTCTGGATTTTTTCTACAGCTTGCTGATATGCATGTTTATGCTAATTTGATATTCTCGATTGTCCTTAGCTGTGAACAGAAGTGTGAATGGTTGTGTGTGTCTGTGCTCTGCGATGGTCTGGCGAGCTGTTCAGGGTGTCCCCTGGAGTCTCCAGCCTCCCTGCAGTCCTAATAAAGAATGAAGCTGTTCAGAAAATGAAATGAGGATGAATGAACATAGTCTCAATTCAAGTATATATATATATATATAGTTGTGTGTGTGTGTGTGTGTGTGTGTGTGATATTTTTCTATATGTGTGTATGTGTACAGTAGATACAGTAAGTGTACCAGATTGGATTTGGTGCTCCAATTAAAAATAAATAGAACACCCCACTTAAGTAGTGTGTATTGGATACACGTTGAGAGGAAATCAGGATCTATTGTTTATAGCATCTTTGTTTTTCAATTAATATTAGTAGAGGTCCTGTGCCTTTATTTTTTTAAATATGACCAGTCATTTTATATTTATATTGATTTCTTGTTGGGTGGTGCTGTGGTTTGCAAGTCCGCCTCACAGCAAGAAGGTCGTGGGTTCCTGATTCCTGGGCTCGGGTGTTTCTGTGTGGAGTTTGCATGTTCTCCCTGTGTTTACGTAGGTTTTCTCTGGGTACTTCGGTTTCCAACCACAGTCCAAATTGGCTGTTCCAAATCAACCTTAGGTGTGAATGTCGATGGTTTTTTTGACAGATGGCGGCTCGGCAAATGAGTGAGTGATTTCTTGCTTCTTAAGTGCACTCCCTCATTGCATATGATGGCAGTCGCCTCCAAATGCAAGTTGGATGCTTGCTACTAAAGCCATAAAATGAGTCTGTTTTAAAATGAAATCGGTTAGAAAAAACCTGTTTGTAAAAAATTATTTTCAGTTTTTATTGTTTATGTGGAATAGCACCACTGTTTTGTTTGGATTCTTAATAACAAGACAATCCATTAGCCAAAAATATATAAAAGCATCAACAATAATAATAATAATAATAATAATAATAATAATAATAATAATAATAATAATAATAAAAGCACTGAATTCAGTAAATAATGGAAAATAATTCCGATTGTTAGCATTAGTTTTCTTTGTGACTAACTGCACAACTTTAGCACCCTCATTAATATACCATTGTGAATTTGTTATCCTCATGCACCTTCCTACCATTTTTGGATTATCAGACAAGGTGTATGATTTAATCATGAAAAACCAATTTCTTTCATTTCAGCCTTTAGGATATGATTGAATGTGGTTTTAATTTTCATGTGTCTATTCGGCTGCAGTGAGCTGCAACTTCATGCTGAAGAGCCTAACTTTTTTCCACCAAGTCATGGAGAGTGAGAAACACAAACTTCAGTTGATGCATGTTTATATCCTGGTATTGATTTGATCTTTGTATAGGTTCCCACGGGTGCATGAGAGGCCTGGGAGGAGAGATAGATCGCTGGCGGATTTGCAAGTGAAGGTGTCAGTGAAGGAGCCGGGGGCGGGTGGAGGGTAGGGATAAAAGCACAGCAACTCCATGTCCTCGTAAAGACGGATCAGCACTGAGAACGGAAGCTGCATACTGATTGTGGGGAAGGCAAAGCCCTGAGCCAGGGAGCAAGATGTGCTAGGGAAAAAAATGCCCTCCGAGCCACTAAGCTGAGAGAGAGAGAGAGAGAGAGAGAGAGAGAGAGGGTGTGTGTGTGTGTGTGTGTATGTGTGTGTGTGAGACAGAGAGAGAGAGAGAGAGAGAGAGAGAGAGAGAGAGAGAGATTCCGCTTTTTTCTTTTTGTGTTCATCTGCTATAGCTCTGTTACTATTGCCATTGATTTGAATCATCTACAT
>JBCNYG010000013.1:11029486-11043198 GCA_039654305.1 Porochilus rendahli | reverse complement strand
TCCTAATTAGGGTCGCGGGGAGGCTGGCGCCCATCTCAGCCGACTCTGGGCGAGGGCGGGGTACACCCTGGACAGCCTGCCAGGCCATCACAGCAAAGTCATTTCAGATAATTAATTTTAGATTTAGAATATTTAATAAAACAGCTTTTAATTTTGTACAAAATGGCCTCATTTTGTGGTGACAAACCCCATGAATGTTGTTCACAGTAAGATATATACCCAATGATTTATCCATTTTTTATAAATATTTGAAAGTTATTCTTCTCTTCCACTCACTGATTAAAGCATAATTGCCATGTAATTGACAAACATTCAACTAATACCTGTTTTTCTTTTTACAATTTATTATTTGAAGTGTTCATGACAGGAGCCGCCAGCACTCATCTAAAATAACAACATCTGTTTCGTCTTAAAAGCTGAAAGTCTCTTCCAAAGTGAAATACAGCGAAAATCTGTCCTTTTATTTATTTATTTTTGGTAGTAATCATCAGCAGTCTACAGTCACTCTACAACTGTTACCCATCTGTTCCCTCCCCTAGCTTCTGTTTACAGTTCTCTCAGTGCATTCTGTCTTTAAGTGCAACTCAGATTATGTGCATCAAGTTGATTCTCTATTTAACCCTACAGTGCCAACAGCATGCCTAAGCAAGTGGAGGTACGAATGCACGAGAGCCACCTGGAGCCCGTCGAGGCCACACCACGCTCCAAATGTGCCCGGATCTGTCAGAAGATGCGAAAGAACCTGCTCCTCACACTCACTGTTATGGGTGAGTATCAGATAGTCTATCTCTCCATCAACCTGAATTATGTCTTTTTTTACACATGCTTAAGCAACCTGAGTTAATAAAAAAAATAAAAATCTTTATGAGTATCCGTCAGGGTTATAAATATTTATTCTAATATTTGAACACCCTTAAAATAAAATCCATTTAAATATCGCAAAGCCATATTCCTACAGGAGGTTCCTAAGGTTGCTGGGCAGAATTCATCCAAAAGAAAGTGACCTTATAAAGAGGGAACTTGTCAAAGAAACAGTCAAACTGCCAACCACTCAACACGATGCTTCCATCACCACGTTTTATTGGGTTTGTCGCTGTGAGGGTAACGAACATTACTGGGTTTCTGCAACGAATATACTTTTGGGCCAAGACCTCAAAGTGGAAAGTGCTGAAACTCATTCACTAAATCTCCACCAGAGTTTTCTGTGACCTCTTGGTTTCTCCTCTTGTCTGGCGTTCCGGCAACTGGTGTTGTTACATACATTTCCCACTTGCATTAACATACATGAGTTTCATACAGGTGGACTTCCTTCAACTCATGATTCGACCTCCAATAGAAACTGTTTGCACCCTACGTCATTTGTTTTATATATATTTTTAATTATTTATGTTTACAATATTGACATTTTTTTCCCACTGGAATATTATGGTCTGTTTTATACATAGTACATTTAATGTGGTATTAAGTCAATTCCTTGTCCATTGCTACAGAAAAAAGAAAGATGAGAGGGGGCTTAAGATCTGTGCCATCAAGATGTGGGCACTAACTTAATTTGGGTGTATATTGGAGGGAAAAAAATGTTAGTCATGATTATTTTCTGCAAAGCTATTTAGTGGAGCAAGCATAATACAACGTCTATTATAAAAAACACCACTCTGAAACTCTGCATGCACATCACATGTGAAATTGTGCCTTAGAGTTGAACATACAGTTAACACATGCAGAAGAATTTGTGTATTGTATTTTTTAAACTTAAACCCATCAGACCCTTTTATAGATTGTTACTATGACTTTAGAAGCCATTGGGCCGGATTAAAAGAGGTGTGTTTGTTTTTGTAAAAGTCGGGTGTGCTTTAATAACCTAAAACATTATTGAACATGGCGGCACGGTGGCGTAGCGGTTAGCACGTCCGCCTCACAGCAAGAAGGTCTGATGGGTTCGATTCCCAGCTCGGGGCGTTTCTGTGTGGGGTTTGCATGTTCTTCCCCGTGCCTACGTGGGTTTCCTCTGGGTACTCCGGTTTCCTCCCACAGTCCAAAAACATGCACAGTAGGCTAATTGGCTGTTCAAAATCACCCCTAGGTGTGAGTGTGAGTGCGAATGGTTGTGTGACTGATGGCCCTGGGATGGCCTGGTGAGCTGTCCAGGGTGTACCCCACCCTCGCCCAGAGTCGGCTGAGATGGGCGCCAGCGACTTGAATTAGGAATAAGCGGTTCAGAAATTGAATGAATGAATGAATGTTATTTGTGATGCATAAGTAGATATAGTGGATATTAGAAGGCTTTTTTGTGACGACTATAGAATGTGTAAAATGTGTGCTCTTACTTGTCATTCAGCGCTGTTAGGACGAGTTCCCTGTGGACCACAGGTTTTTATAACTAAATATACAATTTTAACAGCTTGTCCAACCAACCATATTGCTTTCCTATGGTGAAATATAGTAAATTTTGTTTCCTATGATCTTTGCATCTGCATTTCGTTAGTGTCTTTAATCTGTGCTACTGCTACATTGTGCTCATTTATTAATAGCTGCATTGAGGGTGGGGCAACGGTAGCTCAGTGGTTAGCACTATTGCCCCACAATGAGAAGATATGGAGTTAAATATTGCATTTAGGTAAAGATTCTCTATAGATATTGGATATAAATATGACAATAACATACAGGAATCTTAGAACTGTTTACCATATGATCGCCTGCACAATAAGGCCTAGGATCAACTGTACCACTGAACAGTTTGAAAATAAAATAAAAACAAAGGCTTGTCTTCATCCGGTTTTCATCCACTTAGGTCCATTGAGTCTCTGTCCACTGAAGCCTCCTATAGTGTCCTGTTCTAGGCTCACAGGAGTTGTACCTGATGTGGTGTAGTGATGTTGTAGGGCCTCTGCCTCAGTGTGTGTTCTGAGATGCTTTTATGCTCAGCATGGTTATTAAGAGTTCATAGTTCATGTAGCCTTCATGTCAGATTGAAGAAGTCTCCACTGGCCTCTTTCATCAACACGGCATTTCCGCCAACAGAACTACCATTGATTGGATTTTTATTTTTATTTTTATTTATTTATTATTGTTATCATTTGCAGCATTCTGTTTAACTCTAGAGACTACTGTGTTCGGAAATACCAGGAGATCAGCAGCTTCTGAAATATGCACACCAACCCATCTGGCACCATAATTTATGTCATGGCCAAAGTTACCGAGATCGTGTTTTCCACATTCTGACACATGAGGGTGAACCCTGGAGCTCTTCAGTTGTATCTACAATTATATATTTTAAATGGATTGGAGTATAGGTGTTTCTATTGAAGTGGCCAGTGAGTGTACAGATCATGCTAAATATGAGATGTAACAAATCTAATTTCAGTCTCTACAGTGTCCTTTTCTCATTCCTCTTTTCTTATATAGTTATTCTTGACTTGCTATCAAATCTTTTTTTTAAGAGCATGTGCACAGAGCAACAACAAGGCTAAAAATTGTTGTTATAATTATTGTTGTTGTTGTTGTTGTTATTATTATTATTATATATTTTTTCTTTTTTTCTTTAGTCATTTTGTTTAATTATTTAATACATTTTTTGTCTTTGTTTCTTTTTATACATAATGTTATTATCTACTTTTTTATATTCGAAGTAAACATCATTCATGCATTCATTATTATTATTGTTATTATTATTATTTATTTATTTGTTTGTTTATTGCTGTTTTTGTTGTTTGTTAGTTTGCTTATACCCATTTTTTCACTCCTTTTTGTGTCTCACACTTAAAAATGGCTTTAATTTTTTTAATTATTAGCCATCTGAAATACTTTTTAAAAATGTATATTTAATCGCCAACACTGCATAAACCAGATTCATTGACTGTAATAGAGAAAAGGAATACTTAGAAACATCTTGAAATTTAGTCAGTGAATATAATGGGATTGGTTTGGATTTAGGTATTTGCATCTCTCCCTAATACCTGTATAATCCTATTAGAAGCTCATGCATTCATGGGCTCAGGAGGTATGTGTCATCAGATTTGTATGCAAACTATTATGATAGCACTGATAGTCATATACACTGGTTCACCTCTGAGGACATTTTGAAATCTATGAGTAATTTAGAAAGGATTAGAGCTGGAATTACATCAAGAAGAGTTTGTGCTTTGAACTAATGCGTATACCATTTTAATCCAAGAACATTACTTTTCACAGGTTCACTGATTTTTTTTTTCCAATGTAAAGAGAGAAATCAATAACAAGAATGTAGGATGAGTGTTGATTTGATTATCCTTTCAGTTAATTTATTCAGTCTCATTTCACGGTACAAAACAGCACATTAAAAAGACGAGTGTGTTAATGACAGGATTGTATGGTGGTTTCAAGAAAATAAATGCTGAAAGGTGGAGAGTGGAATGTATACTGTAACCAGAATCATGAAGAGCAATGATGTGTCAGCTTTAATATGTATCACTCTGAATCAAATTTGAAGGCCAGGCTTCTCTGGGGGGGGAAAAGACAGAATAAAATCAAACATTCCTAAGGTGAAAGACTATTCTATGAGCTGACAAGGCCATATCTAAAACCTGGAATCAACGTAATACTGTCTCATTTATGGACAGAAAGGGGGAACGTGTGGAAAACATATAGTTAAATGAAAGTCTGGGTAATATGTCAAATTTTTAATTAAAAGTGGAAGTAGCTGGTCAAAGTTATATTGGAGTGAAAATTACTAAGTGTCCACAATTAAATGTACTGTACTGTATTTGATTGTAAAAATGTAATTATATCAACACATTTCAGAAAGCAGATAGTTTTATGGACTCAGTCTTGCAAATTTGCAAACCATTCACATAACTTCACTAATTTGAAGGGTTTATATTACATTATTATGGTTATTATTGAATGCAGGTGTACTGCGTATGCATTTTTTCTGTTACAGTTACATGATGTTTCCTAACTCTGCCCCCATGGGTTTTTTCATCAAAGTTAATTTACAGAGTGTATAGTGACAGATGGTAGAAAAAAGTAAAAAATTGCAAATACTCTGTGATTGGTTGTAATATTTATATAAATATGCATGGAAATATAGCATATGTATTATGGGACATATTAAAAATAAGAATAAGGCGAGCTAAGGCAAGCTGTCCAGGGTGTACTCTGCCCTCGCCCAGAGTCGGCTGAGATGGGCGCCAGCCTCCCCGTGACGCTATTTAGGATTAAGCGGTTCAGAAAATTAATGAAATGGATGATAGTTATCATGAAATGTTTCCCCCTAGTGGTCATCAGAACACTTTGCCCGATGCTAATTGAGGGTAGTGATTTATTTATTTATTTATTTATTTATTTATTGTTTTTATTTTAACATGATCTTATGCATGGATAACCTCCAAAATTGAATGTGTCCCTTCCAGGTCCAGGACCGACCCCTCCACCAAGTTTGATAAAAATCAGATCAGTTGTTTTTGCGTAATCTTGCTACCAGATAAAAAGATTCATTCATTCATTCATTCATTTATTCATTCATTTCCTAAGCCGCATAATCCTAATTAGGGTGGAGGGAAAGCTGGTGCCCATCTTAGCCGACTCTGGACGAAGGCGGGGTACGCCCTGGACAGTTTGCCAGGCCATCGCAGGGCAAACACTCACACAAACATTCACACTCACACTCACACCTAGGGGTGATTTGGAACAGCCAATTAGCCTACTGTGTGTTTTTGGAGGGAGGAAACCGGAGTACCCGGAGGAAACTTACGCAAGCACAGGGAGAACATGCTATCTGCACACAGAAACGCCCGAGCTGGGAATCGACCCCGACCTTCTTGCAAAACATCTGTAAATAAATAGTTTTTTAAAAGATCTGGATCTGCTTCAAAATGTTACAATTTCTTGCCAGGACCATACTCCATTCCTTGACTGAGTATTATGAAATTATGAAAGTAGCTTTTTACGTAGTCCTGCTAATAGCCAAATAACTAACTGACTGACTAACTAACCAAATATATAAATAAATACATACGTACGTACATACATACATACACACATAAATAAATGAATGAATGAATGCTACATGAATACATAACCTCTCCAGCCAAGTGAACCAAAATATGCTTTGATTGTCAAATCCTTCACTGTCATCACCATTTTGCCAACTTGGTATTTTGTCTGCAAATAACTCTTGTAAGTAATTGAGCCTGAACCTGCCGAGCCACCCTGATGAAGCTTCATTCTTCATTAACGATCATCAACTTTCCCAGTCACCTCAGGGTTAATCTCCAGCCTGGCCATGACACTTGGGTTTTTGTGTCTCATGACTTGAATTTATTTCTTTTTCCTATAAATAATTCAGTGTTTTGAATCGACTAAGTGCCATACGCTGAAGGCTCAGGACCTAAGACCTTGGTGCTCTTTGCATGTTAATGCCAGTTTGAATCCCACCCATAAGGGGACCACTGCTGGATTGCTAGTATTTAAAATTACCCTCTTGCAGAGGACAAATGTTCATACATATTCTACTGCTCAAAAAGAACAGAGATATGACTTAACAGGCAAGCTAATGAAATTAACCATCAGTAAAGTAAATGGGATTGGTTGTACCTATTGCAATGGTATTACTGTTCATACTGGACAGTGTAGACGATGAGTCAGTGAGTTTACTATAGGTTTTTTTAATGTCCAGACTTTTTGCTCTGAGTCATCTCCAGCACACACTTATACTCATGACTCAAACACACACACCCCCGCACAAACACACGCACACACGCGCACACACACACACACACACACACACACACACACACACACACACAAGTCAACCTGTGGGTAAGACCACATGAACATGTTCGTGATGGCAGCTTGGCGGACGGTGCCGGAGAGAGATTATGGACTCTTGGCGGGTGCCTCCTACACTGTCAGGCACCTGTGGTGAGGTGAGCTGTGCCTTGTCATATCTCCTGCATCGCCCTGATCCCCTAGCCATCTGTCCTTGCTCCTCTTCCGTGTGGCCTCGTCCCATATCCCCCTGTGACACATGCGGCAATTACAAACATTGGACCGACTGAGGCCAGCATGAAACTCACAGAGCCAGTCATCTCCATTACCATGCAGTTCCAGAGAGCTACCAGGACTCCGGAGCTTGTTTGAAGATCAGCCCAGTGCAATAATTGCGCATACTGGGCCAATGTGGTCATTTCCGATGTCATGTCATCCAGGTTACCTACCGGGCTGCCTGTGGAAACCGGAAAAAATGAATTGTCCTTTGAAGCATGGATGGAGATGCCATAAAGAAATACTTCAGAGGCTTAGCCTGTGATTTAGACTTTTTAAATTTATGATGTTGTATTTTACAATTGTATTATATAATTACATTGCATTATTGCACTTGTCATTTCAATTCAGAATAATTTTGAATAGCCAATATAATTATAATGTAATTATTTTATCAACATAATATTATCTTAGGCTACTATGAATAACAAAATGAAAGGGAAAGCAACTAAAGTAAAATTGATCAGGAAAACTGCTCCTTCATTGCTATATCATATGAAGGTTTACTCCCTGCCTACGGTCATCCTGTTTCCCTGTTTTTCTCTAACAGGATGTGTGTGCTTTAAGAACATTGGGCAGTTGGTCATGTGTGTTGTAAAATGGACAGATGGATGCAAGTGCAGGTTTTCTGGCTTTATTAAAACCAATGTTGCAGATGATGCACACAACCAGCTAGGCAATGCTAACAAATTGGGGACTTGCAAATGGTCAGGTGATCAAACATGCATGAACTAGACATAACTAAATCAGTGATTATGAGACATTGTATATTTAAACACTAATCAAAATAAGCAGATAACAAAAGCTTTGCGTTGTTACAGACACAATAAGGGGACCATGGGTGGGGTGAGGGACTAGAGGGCATGTGCTTAGTGTCTTTCTGAAACCATTTGCTTACTCTCGTACATGAGTCGCAATGACCCCTGCACTTGGCATGATATTAGTAAGCATATAATATCTGATCCTAACCCTTTTTCATTCATTCATTTTCTGAACCGCGTAATCCTAATTAGAGCTGCGGGGAGGCTTACCCAGTTAAGTGCACTGGGGGTGGTGTCAGCAGTGACGAGTTGGTGATTGCCCGACTTTCAGATCAGTAAGCTAGCTTGAATTTATCCCCATTAGACCCCTACCATGCTAAGACCCCTGGGAAAGGTCTTAACCACAAGTGTACCTCTGTCCAGGCAGCAGTATAAATGGGTACCAGTAAAAAATACTGGGAAGGTAACCTACGATGGACTAGCGTCCCATCCAGGAGGGGTTGAACTTCAAGTCGCTTCAGGCTACGTAAACCGGGGATAAGCACCGGCCTGATGAGCCACTAGGCTCGGGTGTAAACAGCCCAACTGACTTGCTTTGATTTTGTTGTCGCTTCTGTGCCCACACAGGCAACCCAATATATTGCGCACTTGCACTTCGCAACTTATAGCATTCTCTTAGTTAATGTATGCATGTTTCTGTGAACTTAGACTTGCAAACATTTTCTGAGATCCACTTTTAGGCAGTGCCTAAATATTTAAATGAATGGAAAATAAACTCATAGGCTATTCACTAGTTAATGTGCACCTTAAGGAATCTGCTTGATATATTGTAGACTTCGCAAGATTAAACAAACATCAAACAGAGCTACAGTGTACAACGTATAACATTAAACTGGCAAGAAATGAGTGAGTGTTATAACATGTGGTTTAGGAAAGAATTCCAGATTGCAAAATAATAACCACCCATTTTGATTCACACCATATTTTTCAATCCATCTTATATGAGGGGAAGAAGCTGTAAATTATTTTCGCCCCCTGTTGAAATCCATTACATGAAATTTAATCAGCTTGGTTTACATGTCAGTTGTTGATATTTTGCACCATAAACTACAAACTAGGGGGAATTGTGTAGTTTTTGCAAAGAGTGGTAATGGCTTCATGGGCTAGGGCTCGATTCCAGAAAGCAGTACATGGTGGAGTTGCCGGGTTCCTGGATGAAAGCCAAAGTGGGCACTGGGGACGTTGGCTTACTACCCAAGTGCTTTAGGTTCAAGTGTGCTTCTGCTTAGTAACACTGCAGAGCCATATAGTGAGCCCTGAACTGTTGCATTGTGCTTGTTTTACTCGGCACATTCCCTGGAAAGCGTTAATGATCATGCAGTATGTCACCATTCATAACCAATAAGCAGTTCTTCTTTGAAAATCATTTATCCCAGTCTAATTTCTTTACACGTGCACACCCTCCAACCCTGTTTAATTTGCAAACAAATATAATCAACAAATACATCCCAGCAGCACTTTAATGAAGTTCAAGGATCCTTGTAAAACCAAGCACTAAAATCATTGCGGCTCGTGGTAGGCAGTCAGTAGGTTCTTTCTTTCGTGCTACTTATTTCTTGTCAGTCTGATATTTTGTAGTCAAAGGGAACTGGCTTATATGAGCACACGCCGGAGACGCAGCCTTCCACAAACCCTTGAGAAGCACACTTCGGTGCACCTGTCAGGCAGCACACTGAAAAGCCAGAACTCTCATTAACATAATAAATGAACTGTGGCTTACATTGTGTGGTGGATGACTTGACTTTCGGTAATTAGGCTCTCGGGTTAGAAATACAGTTCCAGAGGTCACCCACCCTTCAACATTGACAATGGGGGTGGTGAGTCAAGTAATGAGAAATAGCTTGTCTAAAAGTGGAACAGATGGGGCTGCTGTGTGTGAACACTAATATATTACAGATAATTACAGCCAGCGATGAAAAGTTGGGAAACATATGCGACAAAGTTTGCTGTGTGAAAAATAGACATGACTGCCAAATATGCCTTTAAAGGAAAATGAAAAGGTTCAATAGGGAGTCCGACGAGGTGTGTGAAAACAATTCACTTGCGGATTGTTGTCATGCAGCACTCCGTCTGCTAATGTGCTTTATGGTATAGTAAATTTGTCAAGAAAAATATGCATAGAAATTTACCTGGAGGACATCACCCACCTTATGTGACTGGAGAGCAAAGCTAATTATGATTTGATTCAAATATACATGGTAGCATGGCATAACAATAATAAGGATGAAATTCAGTGTCACACTGCTTTATAAAAATACTTTCAGGTGAAAATTGTAAACCGTATACACTCATTCAAGGAAATGTCAGCTCCTTCACTGTCAGCCTCAAGAAGATCCTGGGATTGAGTCCTCTGTGTGCAGTTTGCAAGTTCTCCCAGTGCTTGCATGGGTTTTCTCCTACAGTACAAAGACATGCACATTAAGTTAATTGGCTGTTCCAAAGTGCTCCAAGGTGTGTATGTGAGTGTAAATGGTTGAGTGCCTTGCTCTTGCCCTTATTTGCTTTGCTTTTTCATGACACCTGTCAGATTCCTTAATGAAGCCATGGCACCCATTTATATACCCGTCACAAAGTGGCACCAAGAATGACGTAAGAATGTCTAGTTTCGGCTTGAAACAGTTGTTATTTTCCTGTCCAGATTCCAAATTGTTTAAAAAGTAAATGTACCTTCACCCATTTGAGCACCCATGGGTGTACTTGTCTTTAAACAAGGTGTGGTCAGTCGCATTGCAGCACATTTTTATTGTAAGGCAGTGGAAAGGAATTGCATGATTGACTGACAAAAACCTGGTATGAAGTCCATAGTGCAGTATTTCACTGTTGTTTGAAGGCACATTTTCAAGAACGTATCGTGTACCTACAAAGGTGTAGCTACAACACATGTACACTCTGCTTGTCATACACACATGCACAGCAATGCAAAAAAGTGCATAAGATTAAAAATAGAATGAATATTACCCTGTACATAAATATACTTCAAAATACATGTCATAAGGGGAAGTAATAATTTTTATTAAAATTAGCTAATTAAGGTAATGAGAAATAAAATTGGCTAATTATTTGGAATCTTGCTGTTGCTATAGATGGTGTGCTCACTTGCTTTCTCTTCACGTATGAGGAGATCCATTTCCTCTGCACAGAAGAGTTTTTTTTTTTTTACTACCTGGCAAATCCATTACAATAGCAATCTGCCACAGCCATGATTAATTAAGAGTCTAAGTACCAACCCTTCTGAACCATGCGTCTGATGCTATGAACACTTTTTTTCGTTATTAAACTAGCAAAAGTGGATTTGAACATGCTTTAAATGCACTTGTAACATACACTTCAGACTGTACTTAGATAGATAATTTGTAGCACTAGATTACTTCTCAATTTGGATGTTTACCAAATTACATGGCAACCCTCTTCATCATACAACTGCTACCAATCGAAGACTAACTCATGCTTCCTCTGAGATCTGTGAATCCATGCAGCCACATATTTATAGTTGCTGTTCATGCTGTAGAACAGGTCATGAAGAACTGAAAGGAGAGTATATCCTTCAACCTACCCAGAGAGCACAGACAATTTTGCTCCCTTGACTCCCACCAAAGGATGGCTGTTTCAACATCAGGATACAAACTTGCACTCTCCCGCTGATAGTATGAACACTTTTGTTGTGCTATTCAAGAGCCATGCAATTTATTATTAAAGTAATGATTGCTCTGAAAAAAAAAATTGTAGCATGGCAGTGCCTTAGGTAATATGGTTGTCTCACTCCTCCAATGTTCTTTGATATCTGAGTAGGTTTTCTCTGGGTTTTCCTTCCATTTTCACATATAGTACATGCCTATAGGCAGATTGTCATATTCCATAAAATCTGCAATGTCACTTTATAAGTTTTGACATAGACCTTACATAAGCCCTCCAACCCTGCTTTATATAATATTCATGCAATGTTTATGAATGTGTTATGAAGGCACAATGTAGGTCTGTACAATGTAGGTTTACAATAAAAATGATGGAGCCAGGCTGTAAATGAGTTTGACAGGAGTCCAGAGATATGCCTGCTTTAATTATCATGTATGGTGGCAGTGGCTTGAGGGCAAAATTTTCACATACCTACATTAAATAGAAGGCAAAGCCCAGAGTGTGCTGCCCCTGGAAAATTCACAGTCTCCATTCCATGATAATGACTGCCCTTTGTTTCAGTAATCAGGGAGCTGCTCAACGTGACATTTATGCTGTGCAAATATCTCCCATTTTCAAGAAAAGAAATTAATCAAAGGCGCATAAATCACCAAAGTTTGATAAGCAAGTGCAGGCTGTCATAGTGATTTGCCTCCACACACTGTGATTCAAGAGTGAGCACACTTGCATGCCTTTAATTAAGATAACATAAACAAAGCACACTTTTATGTAATGCGATCCAAGTGATGACAGCGGTATTTTAATTTAAAATGACTGTTTTCATTGAAGTGTAATTCTGAAATCGTTTCTGAATTTTGTAAAGCTGGGTGTATTATATTTATTAAATTTAGAAAATGCTTGAAATCTAGTAGCTGACTAAGAGTATTTATCAATATCAAGATAACAAATAATAAACCACATTTTGTTACGTTATATATTTAAAATTAAATTTTAAACATTTTTGTATTGAGAGGAACCAGACTCAATAGTGTTACCAAGTGACATCAGAAAATGTGTGAATATAGAAAATTCCTTTTTATAACTGTATTAAATGCAGGGCAGTGGTGGCTTAGTTGCTAAGGTGATGGGTTACTGATCCGGAGGTTCGATCCCCACTATCACCACTGATGGGCCCTTGAGCAAGGCCCTTGACCCTCAAATGCTCAGGTGTATAAAAAGGATAATTGTAAGTCACTCTGGATAAGAGCGTCTGTCAAATGATGTAAATGGTTTAAAATAGAGTGGTGCAGCTAGAAACCTTCTATAGTCTAAATTTCTAATTACTAAATGGAGTCTAGGTTGTTACAATAATAAACTGCTTGTTGATGGAGACTTAAGTGTAGACTTAAGTCCTCAAGAATTCTTGCTGATTGTATTCCTAAGTCACTGGAGCAAAACCACTTGTATTAGCAGCAGTCCAAAGCCATCTTTACAGTTTGTATGTGTATCTTCATGGTGTAAGTATCAGACCACAATTAGCAGGAGAAAGTGGTTTTTAAATGGTGAAAAGTCCAACCAATTTAGGACATCAGTATGAGGCCAGGATGACCGGTACCACAGAGGTAGCGTGTGGAGTTTGAGAGAGAGAGCGAGAGAGAGAGAGGCGCAGATTGTCAGGAATGTTCGTTGTAATGTTATCGTGACTTTCTTCACCTCTAATGTTCCACACATTTAAATGAACTATAATATTTTTATGATTAACAGGATTTTATAAATATTATGAAAGCATGCAGAAGTGCCTGAGTCTCATTAGCTAGTGTTGGAGTGTGGGTACAGTATACATTGTTCTGTATACATGTGTTTTCAGTACACATTGTACACAGGGGACAGCACGGTGGTGCAGTGATTAGCACATCTGTCTGACAGCAAGAAGGTCCCGGGTTCGATTCCCAGGCTTGGGGTGTTTTTGTGTAAGGTTTGCCACGCCCTTTGCTTGTATGGGCATCCTCTGGGTACAATTTCCTCCCATAGCACAAAAACATGGACAGAAGCTCTAGGTGTGTGTATGTGTGTGGGAATGGTTGCATGTGTGTTGACTCTGCAAAAGTCTGGCATGCTGTTCAGGGTGTACCCTGTCCTCTCCCAGAGTCGGCTGACATGGGCGCTAATTACAACAATGGACAAAAATGGACTCTTCTCTCTGTTGCAGTCAGGGAAACGTTTTCGTTCCTTGAAAGCAAACACTGAGCGTATGAG
>JBCNYG010000013.1:10978187-10988756 GCA_039654305.1 Porochilus rendahli | reverse complement strand
GATATCAACCTTGCTTTTAATGAATAGTTTTTCTATATTCTATATACATGATATAGTGTTACACAATATTAAACAAAAGTATATTACAATTTATCACAATATAAATATAGTATACTTAGCCATGAATGGAAGGTCCTAATGAAAATACTGAGAAAATCATGCTTGTGCATCAGTGTATGTGTGTGGGAAAGAACAGCTGAAGTAAAATTTTCAGTGGTATTTTGTATATTTGTAGTGTGGGTGTTAATTAATAATCTTCTCAGTGGCAGTGTTCATAGCCATGAAACGTGGATGCAACGTCTTGTATTTACCTCCTCCCACACAAATCTATTGAAGTTAAAGTATTTCTGTACTAAGCACATGGTAAAACGTTAACCCTGTCAATCAAAGAAACAAGGTTAAAAGATTATTTATTATTATTTATATATATTATTTTTGCTTACATAGTTTTTTATTAAATCCTAAAAAAAATCTCACATATTCATGTTATTCATGCTATTCCTCGTGACAGATTTCTACTATAATAAAATTAAAACTCAGTAATAATATTATAAAATATAGCAAAGTAGCAATATTACAACTGTTTTCATTAATTTAATTGGATATTTTACTGCACAGCCAGTTATCATTAAAAAGATTGAATTCACTCCAGCCATTTCCCCCTCAACCTTCACTGCATGTTTCAAATGGTTTTTAATGGGATGTGACCATAAGGCAGGTAGAAGTGTGGCCGTTTTTAACACATGCTGTCATCTGGATCTTTTTACTCATATCTGAGGGCCTTCTAAAAAAAAGAGTGACATCATCAGTTTTTTATTACATGACCATTCAGGTTGCCGCTCGGCAGGCAAGTGATTGAAATGAATAAATATGCTTGAGAGTGCTAGTGGAATTAATCTTGTTAGTGTGCTGCTGATTTTCATCAGTAAAAACAGGAGCTCAGGTCAAAACTTATATTGCTGATAAATCCCTCTTTATGTAAGAAGTGTATATAGGCAAAACAGTTAATATACCCTCACTTTATTAGGAATCTGTGTCACTTGCACAATTGTGCAATTACCCAATCATTTTGCTGCAAAAGCACTAAATACAATGCAAACCTAGATACAAGAACTTGAGTTAGTGTTCACTTCAAACCACAGAACAGGGAAAATGTATGACCTCAGTGGTCTAAAATCAAATCAACATCCAGGCAGTGGCCTTTAAGTAGGGAATAGTTGTATTTAAGAACTTGCTGAACTCTGGGATTTGCACAAACAACACTTAAGAAATCTGTTCACCAGTGTAGACAAACCTGTAATATATGAGTAGCTCCAGCTATTTGGAGGTTTTGGTCTCATTATAAATCCAACATATGTTTCATCTCAAAGTCTATTATTCCTTTTATTCATTAGCTTAGAGCATATTTTTCAGTGAACACAGTGTACAGTGATGGAAAGTCATGCAGTTATGAGGAATTTTATAAAAGTGTGGACTTGCTGATAGGTAGTGGGAGTGTATGGCACCATGATGGAAGGATAGCAAATAGTCAATTATATCCATCTGTCAAAATTTCCTGAGGTATGTTTTGACATACATAGATAGGAAGCATGACATTTACTAAATTGTATAGCTTACTGCACATACAGTATTCATTGGTTCTGTCATTTGGAACGAATTGCTTTACATAAATAGGTCTCCAATCAGCAAGGAAATTAAAACACAAATACCACAGGGATAAAAAAAAATACAATAAAATAAATACATACATGGAGGGTTAGCATGTCTGCCTCACAGCAAGAAGTCTGGATTTAATTCCCGGGCTTGGGCGACTCTGGGTAGAGTTTGCATGTTCTCCCCGTGCTTGCATGGGTTACCTCCGGGTACTCCGGTTTCCTCCCACAGTCCAAAAAACATGCATAGTAGGTTAATTAGCTATCCTAAATCGCCCTTAGCTGGGTGTGAATGTATGTATGTGTGTTGGCCTTGCAATGGCCTGGTTAGCTGTTCAGGGTGTACTCCGCTTTCACCCAGTGTTGGCTTAGATGGGTGCCAAATAAATGAATGAAGTATTCGCAGATTACTGTGATAATGTCTAGAAATAGGTTTCATCATCTTACATCTAGCTCACTATAATCTTATATAAGATATTTTATTGGGCTCATTTTTATTATTATTATTATCATTATTATTATTATTATTATTATTATTATTATTATTACAACTTAAGATAGAGAACACATTCTTTACAGCCTTTAGTAATTATTATTGTTATTATTATTGTTTCTGCTGCTGCTGTTGTTGTTGTTATTTTCTTTTAATCATGTGTCCTGAAGCTCATGTGGCAGCTTCTTTTCTGTCAAGAACTTTCTGAATTATAAACAAAACTATCATTGATCCCAGCATCACAGGTTCAGGTTCATTTCATTGTGTCATTATGATAATATCCAGTTTGTCACTTAGTCTTAGAGAGATGGAATAACTTAAGACCTTGAAAAATATAAATCTGACAGGATTAGAGCTCCTGCTGCCTCTTTGAATAAACAGTACATTTGGCCAATAGGGAATCTTGATCTCATTAAAACTCTGTAACTGTTTATGATAACGAATTAGAGCCACAGCCTTCTCTGTAATGTCAGCCTCCTAAGAGAATGGGGATCAAACCTTAACCAAGCCTGTGATATATGGATTATATGATCTCTTCCCTGATATAGGAATGTTTTCTTCACTACAGTGTATCCGCAGTTAGTTGCCATGCAGAACACTAGAAAAGGTGCAATAAAAGAAAATGAAGCTCTGACGGTCTGGAGAGTCAGCCTTCGTTTATATGGTTCAATGCACCACTAAAATGTTCATCTCTCTAGACTATGTTTCACATCTGCTGCATCATAACTCTCTTATTACTCTGTCACCCGGCACAAGATCAGCCACTTGATATGCAGCAACGGGCTTTGGTCATGAACGTGTAAAGAGGATTGTAGGATTTGTGGGGCACTTTGGTAAGATTAGATTCCTGATGCTCAGATTTGGGTTTTCATGAGAATGCGTGCATGATTAGATTAGAAGCTGCATAGCAAAAGCCTTCTAAAGTTTATAAATTCTTCTACACCACTTCTATGTTTTTAGTATGACTACTATAAAAAACCTCATCCATAACCTGTAAAAACCCATACAAATTTGTCATGCATTAAAAGTCAGCCTTCCCAAAATTGATTTGATGGCATTTTTTCACTAGTCCATGACAGACATTAACGCAATTAAACTTCCCCACCAAAAATGGTGTCAGACAAATATATTCTAGTGCACCAATAAATGATGGCAGAGATTGCATTGCAGGGACAGGAACTGCCAAAATATGCTTTTTCAGCACAAACTTTTCCCCAGCTCCCCAACAGACTTCAGGGATGTATAAGCAAGTTATGGGAAAGCCTGTCAGTGGCTGTGCACTACTTTGTGCTACACTCAATTTACGGATCTCAGTAAGCCCTAGCGGTGCAGGGACTCCACTCACATTTACTTTTGTGGGAAATGTGCATATATTACTCTTCCCGGAAAGTTTCATTCCTTACTGGTAGGCTTGGTAAGACTTTATTGCTTTTATGCAGGACTGTTGTAGCACACTGCTGCTACTTTAGAGTTGAATCCTGAACTTGGTTACTCTCCGTGTGAAGTTTCTGTGCATGTTCTATCCATGTTTACTGAAGTACTCCTCTGGTGTCGTCTAACCCACCTCCAAAAACGGTGTGTGTGTGTGTGTGTGTGTTAGTGTGTGTGTGTGTGTGTGTGTGTGTGTGTGTGTGTGTGTGTGTATCTATGAGTAGCTTTACAATTAAAATATTCTGGCAGAGCAATGAATACAAATTATTTATCCATCCATCCATCCATCCATCCATCCATCCATCCATCAATCCAGCCAGCCATCAACTACCTGTATTACTTATCATAAGGGTTGCAGGGAATTTGAAGCCAGTCTTATCTGACATTAGGTGAGAGACAGGGTACATCCTGAGCAGATTTATTGCAGGGCTAACATAAGCATAAACACGCATCCACAGTCCAATTCTCACCTATGGGCAATTTAGAATAGTCAGATGACTTTGGAATGTGAGAGTATTCCACAGTACCACAGTAAGGAAACCGAAACCAGAAACAGGACATATAAAGATACATGCACATATAAAGGCCCTTAGCTGAAATTTGAACACTGAACTATCACTTTGTGACCTGACAGTGCTAACTGCTCAGCCTCTGTGCACCCTGAAATTATTTATTTAATGCTTTAATTTTCAATTTGTCTATTTTATAAAGTATATGCCCCTGATTAGTTTGTTGTGTTTCAACTCTACAAGTTCTTCCTCTTCTTGGATTCCAAGATGACAGTTTGAAACCACTGCCATAATAGATAAGAGTGTATTAAGTTACTTTGAAAAGCCAAGCACTGAATATCCATAACCAGAACATGCCATGCAATCACTGCCATTTTATTTCTCTATAGCTGCTATGAATGTGTTATAGCTTTATTAAAGTGAGCTTTTCATCTCAGATCCTTGGAGATATGGACGATTGGATATTCGGAAAGTAAGGCAGTGTACTGCCTCCCAATTGACCTCCTTAAACTCATCATCAGGGTGATTTGTCACATTGGAAAGGTTTTTCAGTCTGCACAAATGCTGGAGGAGTTGATTGGTCTTTTGCGTTATTTAATATGCTATGTCTATTTAGTGAGTGGAGGCTAATTAACTCCTCTACATTCGCAACATTGAAATTGGTCAGTCGCTTTCTTTTGGGAGCAAGTAGAGAAGATTGCAGTGTGTGTAGACAACCCTTCTCTATAATTAGCTGTCTGATGAATGTTTCCTGCTTTTATATATGCAGCTAGGCAGCCCCATACACAGCTAGTTGCGTTGCACTGTATTGTTCTGGCTCCTTTCTTTCATAGCTAGCATTAATAGTTTCAAAACTTTGCTACAGGAGCTCTTCTGTGGGATCAGACCAGACATTTTTGTAGATAAGTTTGATTTTTGAGATGAATAGACCCAGTCGTTTAGCCATCACTCTTTGGCCCTTGTCAAAGTCACTCAGGCCCTTTTTCTTGCTCAATATTCATGCTTTCAAGACTTCGAGTACTGACTGCTCACTTTCTGTCTAATAAATCCAGCTGCTTGGCAAGTGCCAGTGTAACAAGATAATCAATGTTATTCACTTCACGTAACTGCCACATAGTGATGGCTAAAGGTCTCTTCATCTCCAAAACAGCAGGGCACCTACCCAAAAGTTGGTCCAAGGAAGAATAACCAGGGATCTGCCTAGAGTGTCTTGGGTGCCCAAGGCTCACTGATGCTCGTGGGGATCAAAGGCTAGTATGTCTGGTCTAATCCCATAGAAGAGTGACTGTATAAAAACTGTTGAAACTGTTAATGTTGGCCATGATAGAAAGTAGTTAGCACACGGTGCATACCAGCTTGCAGCATATAAAATTGCTTAGCCACAGACCATTAAGTTATGGCTATGATCGATTGATATATAAATGCTAAACATTTTTTGCTTATAGCAAACTATACCTAAAGTGGCTAGTACACTTTACAACTGGGGTTTGTGCATATGTAACATGCATGTGTTATACAGCTCAATTAAGTATAAAACCGTACATTATATATATAAAATGCTAAAATTCACATTCTACTTAATAATTCAGGAAATTCTTCCTTACCAGGTTAAATTATTTAAAACCAAATAATTATAGAGTCACATAGGCTATCATTTTTATGCAGACCTCACTGTGTGCTGTTATAAAGTGTAAAGAGACGATCACACCATTCTCAGAGTAGCCAAGGGAACATGTGGTCTTTGACTAGATGACTTTATCTTCCATGAGCAATTAGCTTAGCCAAACACATCCCTCTGCCTGTAGCGTGGAAGGAGATGTGAAGGTCACTGTGCTGGCTGTTGCTTTTTCTGCAGTCGGGTTAGACTCCTATCATATAAAGCGTGATGTTCACTTCAGAATTATAACACAACTCCAGCTGGCTGATAAGTCATTGTAATGGTGAAGTTCTCTCTCTCACTCTCTCTCTGTCTCTCTGTCTCTCTCTCACACACACACACACAAAATATATAAATAAATAAAAAACACTGGCTGCAATTATATTGAGACAGCATCTCCATTTGAGGATGCATGGATTTGGAATTGATTTTTTTTCTTCACTCAATCCTTTTTCTCAAGCAAAGATTACAAGCTCAGGTTCAGTGATTTACCTGAGTTGTTTTCTCTTAGAAAGACTGATTCAGCAAGAATATACACCATGGTACCACCTTAAAGTACATATCTGAAAGAAGTGAGCACACACACACACAAACACATACACACACGCACACACACCATGGAAGGGGATGGTTAGGCTAAAATCTGTGTAGTAGTCCTCTGTAAGCCCTATTTGGACCGCATGGTGATTTAGTGGTACAGTAATTTAGAAGTGAACACTGGAGGCTGCAGAGAAGGTACAGCGTAATCTGGTGGAAATGAAGACACAGGCAGGGGTGCCAGCCTACATCAGAGTGGTAGAAGATTAACAGCAGTGCTGAGGGCACCACACATTAGAGTTAGACTGGGAACAGACTCTGTCCTCAGCATGAAAGAATGACCACACACAGCTCGCACCATCTACTCAACCTTCCACCCATCATTAAACTGCATTCATTTTCACACATGACTTTTAACAAGTGCTTAATGTTTTGGAAGACACAATAGGATTTTAGAATTTATTTACATGCTGAAAATGATTACACAGAGCACACAGAATAACTGCCATTGTTTGAACTGCTAGGAATAAACTATATTTATACTTTATACTTCATGTTTGATATTTTTATATTTGACTTTTACCTATTGATGCCCTTCAGATAGTTATTGTTATTTTATTCTTCTTGAAACTGCTTTTTTATTCTTCTTCAAATATAGGACAGTCGTAATAAGGATTTCGCTACATATTGTACTGTGTATGATTTTGTATGTGACAAATACATTTTAATTTGACATTTTAATTTGAATATTTAGTGTTCATTATAGTTGTTTATTTTCAAAATTATTACTTTATTTTATTCAAATTTTCATATCTTAGAGTGTAAGCTAGTCACAGACAAAGAAGAATTAAAAACTCTTTATTTAGTTCAATTCAGTTCAGTTTTATTTGTATTGGGATTTTTACAATTGACATTATCACAAAGCAGTTTAATATTGGAAAACAATTTTTTAGCGAATGTAAGCATTTATTCTACAAACCCTACATGTCCCTAATTAGAAACCCCATGTCTCAGTCGACATGAGGAACAAACCTTAAAACAAGAAACCAGATTCAACTAGAGGAACTAGATTAAAGGGGGAAACCCATCCACATTTGGGTGGAGCCTGTGATGATAATCGTAATTTTAAATAATTTCAATAAGAGTTTATATCACCCGCAGTAAAAAGTCTTCACAGTTTCTTAGTGTATATTTAGGTCCACGTGGAACATCGCCTTCTTTTATATAGACTTTTATAGATCTGTCATACATATTTTTCCAAATAAAAAGTGTAATGTTCATATGCGGGGCAGTGGAGGCCTGGTGGTTAAGGTGCTGGATTACTGATCCCAAGGTCGGGGCTTCAAGCCCCACTATTGGTGAGTTGTCACTGCTGTCCCCCCAGTGCAGCTAACTGGGTTATCAAAGGCTGGCCATGTCTCTCACTGTCTATGGGGAGAGGCATGTAAAAGAACCATTGCTGATTTTCGTCAAGAGTAGGCTGCATAGCCGTCAGCGTGTTTCTGCCCTGCAATGGCCTAGCAAGCTGTCCAGGGCGTACTCTGCCCTCGCCGAGAGTCGGCTGAGATGGGCGCCAGCCTCCCCGCGACCCTAATTAGGAATAAGCGGTTCAGAAAATTAATAAATTTAAAACGTTTAACACGGGTCGCTACGTTTAACGTTACTTTTGGTTCGCCAAGCAGAACACAGTAGGGATTCTTCCTGACCGAAATCCATTCCCATATTTTGGAAGTCCATCTTTATGTCTGAGGACGGTTTGCTCACCCCTTTTAAGGGACCGGTGGTTCAATTCTAAGATTCACCTGACATTCGCCTAGTATTTTTAGATCCTATACCTGGCAAAAAGTGGCTAATGCTCCCAAACACTCGCTAACATTTGCAAACAGTCACTAATGTTCACCAGCTGTCTTTTGCAAACACTTCCAGGAACATGTGCGTGAATGTTGCTAATTAAAATGACGACATCCCTGATTTTCATCCTGATTTTCATCAGATAAGTTTGCCATGTTCATCAGTATGAGATACAGACTTTGGGGATCTCGAGTTTCACCCTTATGTCATTTAGTGAATTTAATCCGCACAAGGTGAGAACTTGGAACGGTACTGCAGGGACCTGCTGCGGTAGATATCAGCTCAGTGTACGTCAGCGTGATGTACTGTAGCTGTAAATGTAAATGTAGAGTGACAGGTTATGTTGTACTCCATTCCACATGAGCAGGATTGCATGCAAATTGATGCTATGGTCAAAATCAGGCAGGTGTGTCTCACTGCGCTGGTGTGTCCAAGCCCACCGGGAGGGGAGTGCTGGTCACAGCAATTTGCAAAAATCAGAGCTGAGACCATCGCAATCTAGAAGGAGGGGAAAGTCGTAGGCAATCCCTCACTCCTGATTGGAGAGAAAGAGTGCAAAGGAGGCATAGCGTACAGCAAGTGGGAACGCATAAATAGGTAGCACTTGAGGGCGAGAAAGATTTCAGGTGGGGGGAAGGGGGGGGGGTATGTGTGCTTAGGATAAAAAGAGGAAGAGGAAAAAAAAAACATAATCATGAGTTACAGCTAGGCCGAGATTCTCAAAGACAATGGTGTTGGCAAGTGTGTCCCTGATCCATCGAAACATCTGCCTGGAACATTAGCATGTGATGAAGCGGCGTCATAACATCGGCAGAGTCACATGTAGGACTTGGATCCGTGAGTGACGGTGTGTTAGAAATTCAGCTCTGCTTGTCTGTGTATTTAGCACTATAGGTGTGATTGTCTATATATAAGTGTGTGCGAGAATGTGTGTGTGTGTGTGTGTGTGTGTGGACTATGTAGTCAGCGTTCTCTCTCTCTCTCTCTCTGTCTCTCTCTCTCCCTCATAAATGGAACCGTAAGCGTAAGCTGACACCAGGCATAATGCAAGCAGACTGGCATTTCCACAAAGGCTCCAACAATGCATCCAAAATGACACTCCATTCCCTGGTCCCTAGCACACAAAACACGTTTCAGATAAATGGTTCAGGATGGTGTTCATACATGAGTGCTGCAATGCGTCACCCGGAAGGACCTGTTCCATACAGGGACCAAACAAAAAAAAAACTGTTGCTCGTTGCATGACAATGAAATGTCCGTTTATAGATTTCTAAACATGAGACATTGCAGCATTTTTAGTAAATCTGACCTATTTATCCCCGAGAGAAGCGTCAGTCATCATCAAAAACACAACCTCAAACAGGTGGGACTTATTCATCATTTCATTTCCATTTCTATTTCGTTCGCTGAACCACTTTATCCTTTATTAGGATTGTGGGCATTCCAGCCGACTCTGGGTGAAGGCAGACCAGCATAGGGCCGACACACACAAATATTCACAATCAGGGCCAATCAAGAACAGTCAATGGTTAAGGCTCTAGAATACTGATCCAGAGGTCAACGCTTCAAGTCCAAGTACCACCAAGCTGCCACTGTTGGACCCTTGATTGAGGCCCTGAACCCTCAAGTCGCTCTAGATAAGGAGTTAATATACAATATTAATCACACAAGGGAAATTTGGCTCTGCATTTAACCTATCCAACCTGAGCACACACTCTGCGGTGGCTAGGAAGCAGTTGGGGGTTAGGTGCTTGTTCAAGGATACTTCAGCTGTGAAGGTGGAGGAAGGGGGTGGGGGTCGGGGGTCCTCTCCCCGCTGCCACACATTTTTTTCAGCCAGTTTGGGAATCAGTCAATCAAGCCAGTAACCTTTTGGTCTTGAACCACCTCACTAACCATTAGGTCATGGTTGCCCCCAAGGGCATTTTTCATGGAAGAAGCAAGAGAGCATGAATGGAAGCACTTGGAAGAACACCGGGCATCTGACCACCACTCTATCTTCTGATACATGCTTGGAAATTGAGGGGAAGGTAGGGAGTGGAGGATGCTTGTGATCAACTGAATCCAATAAAATGGACCTTTAAAGTTTCGTTGAACACCCCTGGGGCAAGGGTGTTCTGTGGCATCCATAAGAAATCTGAATCTCAACAGTACCACAAAAAGCAGAAAGTGGGCGCATTCCATTGGTGGGATGGACAGAGGTTTGGCCAGTGAACAGCTGAAATCTGAACTCGGTCACGTTTCCATGCTATATAATATTGACCTAGGTCACGTTTCCATGCTATATAATATTGAACTGGGTCACGTTTCCATGCTATATAATATTGAACTGGGTCACGTTTCCATGCTATATAATATTGACCTGGGTCACGTTTCCATGCTATATAATATTGACCTGGGTCACGTTTCCATGCTATATAATATTGACCTGGGTCACGT
>JBCNYG010000013.1:10944419-10977499 GCA_039654305.1 Porochilus rendahli | reverse complement strand
TGTAAAAGAACCATTGCTGATTTTCGTCAAGAGTAGGCTGCATAGCCGTCAGCGTGTTTCTGCCCTGTGATGGCCTGACGAGCTGTATAGAGTATACTCTGCCCTCGCCCAGAGTCGGCTGAGATGGGCGCCAGCTTCCCCGCGACCCTAATTAAGAATAAACGGTTTAGAAAATGAATGAATGAATGAATGTTCATATGCAGAAGGTTTTTTGGTGAATAATTGACACTTGATTAAAAAAACATAAACTTTTTATGACATATAAATGAAAAAGTTTATATATATATATAAGAGGGATGGCATATGCTTACTTCCCTGTCACTTACAGCAATCACCAGCCATTCATGGATGTCTGTGTGCTCATTCATACAAGGGGCGGATAGCTTTTTCCCTTCCAGTATGTTAGGTTGCCTCCAAATATGCATGCTCAGCAGTTTGTAAGGAGGCGGGTGACAGCATCACATATCACGGAGGGGACATGTGCATGCTTACACCCTTTCCTGGTTGGTGATGGTCGTGTGATAGGAAAGGCAACACTTGAATATTGTAGATTGGATATAACTAAATTAGGGGAAAAAAAACAGATGAGTGGCAGTCTTTCCCTCCAAGCGCAAAGCAGTTACGATTAATTAGGCTTCCAGTCATTTACAGCAACATTAGCCAATCAAGGGTAGATGCTAGATAATGCATGTAAAGGAGTGCAGACAGAGTGTCTTGGAGCAAGTATGAATTTGCTTTTATCCTTCCCAGTTGGTGGATGTTGTAAAATTGGCTGGTGGGTGGGAATTGGCCGGTGACCAAAAAAGAGGGGAAAATGTGTGTTATAAATTATGTGTGTGTGTGTGTTTGGGGGATCTGTTGAATTCTTAACAGTATTATTGTAGATAAGCTTTAGACTATGCTTATAAAGTTCAACTTGTTGTTGTGTTATGCATTATGTGTTGCCTTATATTAAGCATCTATATTTGTATATGTGAGTCACCCTTGCCCAGAGACAAGGTCAGTTTGTTTGCTCACATTGACACATTATTGAAAATCATACTATATAAAGGGAGCAGGAGTTCATCATAGCTGCAATCAAATCATAAAGTTCACCACACCTACTCGTAGTCTATTTATTCTATATCATATAGTTTAGCACATACACATATATGAATAACGAAGTGCAATGTTTGAAAAGTTTTGCCTCCACACTCAAACTGATATGAAATAAATGACTTTCTGTTCCAACCTTTTTGAACTGGAAGCTTTTTCAATGCAACGTTCAGTAGAAGTTTAAATGTACCCACAAGGCAAGTTGGTGTATATATAAACCTGCTGAGGGAGCGGGCCCAGCAGAAGAAGAAATTAGGAGGCAAAGGGCAATGAGAAATATCATACACCTTATTCTCCTTGTAATTGTGTCATGTCAGTAGGCTGCATAAGATAATGATGGTTGGTGTGAAGTCAGAAAGAGTGAACCTATATGGAGAGATATTGCAAGTTAATGTCCCGGTGCTACTCTGAAGCTTCTGATATCCTTGCATAGATTTCACGGACTTCACAGTTAACAGAGTAACATAGTAACAAATTAGCACATAGTTTGTCTCAGAGACATGATTGTTTTTAGATCGAGTTGTCACCCATGCGATGCTGCCATTCCCAATATACTCTGATATATATGCTTCCCCTTCCACTACTGAATAATTTGCATTCATGTTCTGTTTTTAACATTAGCACTGATTGAGTGCGCTTGGGCAGCGTACCTAAAAGTCATCTATTTCCTTTGCATTTGCCTGGCTTTAAAAATGCATAAGACATTAGCCTTTTGCAGTTCATAGAGTCACCGCTGCTCCTGACACCCTCGGAGTGAGCAGTCTGCGGTATTTAGATGCCTGATATTGCCAAGATGAAAAGGTGGCCATTAAGCTCTAATGGAGAATGGCGTTTGATTTCTTTTTTGCTCAACAAAGTGTAATGGTCCATTAACAATAACACATCACAGTTTTGGCAAGTAATGATTAGGGCCATCTGTGTCTCCACAATTCAGTTTGCTGTCGCAGAGTACTAGGACAAGCAATTGTGAATTTGCTTGAATGGCTTAGATCAGGCATTTATTTCATATGTAGTAGTATGCAAAAAAAAAAAACAGAGGTTTAAATCCCTAAAATAAAGCTATAAGAGGAGAATAACTGACAGGAAAGGAAAAGAACTGTCATGTGCAAATAAATCTAATTGTTCAGCATTTTAATCTACTGTAATACCTCCATCCTTTACCGATCCTGTAAGGAACAGGGAAAAAGGGGGGATAGTAAGCACAGAGTATTTATTATTTAAAGGTCCAGGGAAAAAAACATGAAAAAGCTGAAGACACAAAGGCTTGAGCTTGGGACCAGTAACACCGAAAAAAACAATATATAAACAGAGGACAGGACTGTATATTTAAAAAAAAATTCTAATCTGGCAGATTTCATCCTTATCTTTAAAATATTTCACCCTCTGTACTTTCTTAAATAAGTCTGATCTGGAGCCATTAGGAGGAACCCCCCCCAACACATTTTTGCAACAATTGCTAACCAATGCTTGCGTTCAAGGTGAACTTGTAATACCCTGCCTGCAACAGGGAAAAGCCAGAGTGTAAACATATCAACACTATATGGCTGTATACACGGTAAACAGTTTACTTTAAAATTAATTAGAAGCGGAATTGGGTTAAGACCTAGCAGTAATAGATGCTGTTTAATAGATGCAACCTTGTCCCCTGCTTCACTTCGCAGATCATACCGTACAATACAAAGATTTTAGGCTCACACAAGGAAATGCAGAATAGCAAAGATGTTTTATACTAACATATAAATATACATACTTACTCATTTACTCATTTGCCGAGCCGCTTAATCCTCTATTAGGGTTGTGGGGGGTCGGAGCCCATTTCAGAACAACACACACACACACAACCATGCACACACATATCCATACCTAGGGTGAGTTTGAGATAGTCAATTAGCCTAATAATCATGCCTTTGCACTGTGGGAGGAAACCGGCTTATCCAGAGGAATCCCACGTAAGCACACATGCAAACTCCACACAGACACACCCGAGCCCAGGATTTTAACCCAGGACCTTCTTAGTACTGGCATAGTTTATGTAACATTGCATGAGTGACACTCATACAGTTCAAAGTTCAATGTCATGTTTTAGTTGCTTCATTTAAAAGTTTTAGCTGTTTGCAATGATTGTCTCACTTCATGCATGACAAAATACCCACAATACACCTCATACGTGGGTATTCCAGGTCTGTTTTCCAATGCAGTTCCGAGGAAAAATTGTTTATATGTACCAATTCCTTTTGCCGCATCTGGAATATGCAGGACGTTTACACATTTGTGGAATTTGCCAAAATTTGGGAAACCATTATGATTATTACATGCATTTCACAAGCCATACTACTTATATGCATACCATGAATATTGAATCTTGGCTTTAGTTTTTGACCTTTGCAAAATAATCTATGTACTAAGATTTCTATGTGAGGAATCACTTCATTACAACTTGCATATTACCACTTACAAAGGATTAAGATTTTAGCATGATTGATTTATTGTTCATAACAAGATCTGAAATAGTGGCATTCCTATACAGATTAGCACACCTGTCAATCACTGACCCTTTCATGATAAAGTGAGTTGACAGCTTAGAGACAGCTAGTAGATGAGCTTTTTAAAAATACACTTTCTCTCTGGGCTGGAGTATTTGTATACCTTAGCCCTTCTGTGGGCGAATTCAAGAAGCAGGAGAAGTTGAGGTGAGTTGATAAGACTGCCGCAGAGCTTGCTGTAATGGCTCTGCCTCTCTCCTTTAGAGAGGCTCACTGGGGGAGATGAGGCAGCCTGCGGCCCATCAGTGACAGAGTAGAAGAGGGTCAAGTTTAGCATTTGTCATACTCCCTGATTAAAAATCACTCACCAGAGTTGGTGCCACCAGGGCCCCAATCCTGTAGACTTGCAAGGAAGCTTTAAAGTCATCTATAATAAAGTTATTTCTCCAATATGAGCCCAAGACCATCACTAAATAAAGTAAAATGTGGTAGCTAGGGCACTGAGGTTTTCTAAAAATTTCTAAAATTTTCTATTTGTAATTTTATTACTGAAAACTGTGTACTTTTGCTTGTAATGGTAGCTGTTTAGTGTTCTTAGTGTTTATATTCAAGGTCTGAGTCAAACCTGAAGTTGGTGTGACCTAAACTCAAGATTTTTTTCTTTCTTCCTTCCTTCCTTCCTTCTTTCTTTTCTCTTTCTTTGTTCCTGTGTCATTAGAGTCTTACCGAGAGGCTACAACGTAGGAAAACAAAATGAGTGAATGCACAAATTAATGAATAAATAACACATTAACAAAATAACAAATTAGGGTGGCCAAGTCTATTACAGTATTAATCAGACTTTAAAGCAAAGTTACTGCTATTCAATTTATGTATTCACACAAAGAATACTGCTGCAGAAATAGTTGAAAAGAAAATTAAATGGTTAAATGATTTTTTTCTTCTCTTTCACTTGGTGATGTTAATAATTATTAAATGCATTTACTTAACCAACAAAGTTACATTTCTCAGAATTACATACCCTCACTCACGCATTCATTGCCAAGCCATTTTAATGTTTCTAGCATCACTGGGGAGGCTGGTGCTTATCTCAGTCAACAGTGAGTGAAGGCGGTGTATGCCTTGAACATCTCGCCAGACCATTGCAGGGCAACACACACACTTACACACTTACACACTTACACACACTTACACACTCACACACACACACACACACACACAGACACACACACACACACACACATAACCATTTACACATACATCCTGGGTAAATTTGGAACAGCCAATTAGACTAATTTGAATGTCATTGGGAGGAAACCGGAGTATTGGGAGGAAACCCAAGCAAGCATATGTATATGAAGAATATGTAAACTCCACACAGAAACGCCTGAGTTTGCAAATCAGACATACTTAACTCTATGCCACTGTGCCGGCTAGAATTACATACAGTATATGGTTTATGTAGACATAATATAAATAAAAAATACACAGTTGATTATTTTATTTAATAATTATATATGTTTTAAATTTTACTACTGACTGCTTTGGCAGTGTGCGGTTAGAGGAAGTCGGAAGCTCAGCCCATATCAATGTCAGGACAAACATACGGAACCTGTCTATTCTCAAGGCCCACTGTCTGATTCCATCAATCATGCATGTCTCTCTCCTTCACTCTAGATATCAGTGAAGTGGACAGTGACAGATATCTGTGTGTGCCAAGGCCAGGCAGAGGTGAGCTTTAAAAGAAGGAAGCCATGCAGAAGGCACAAGGTCAATGAGGCTCAAGAACACCAGCAGTTCCGCTGTGGAATGAGCTGAAGAAAGGGAGTGCTCTGAGTCAGGACAGCATTATTACCTTTTTGGGTTTGGGGGCTCCAGTGCTTTCAGGATAATGACAGTGGTGCTGTCATGTTTGTCATGTTGGGTAACTCTGGCAGTCAAATAACTGACAAGTCTGAACATCACATTGTGGCAGATTTAACATAGCAGACTGAGCTTGTGATTGTTGTTTATTAAGTGCTCCGACACGAAGACTAGAGTAAATAATTGGAATCCGTTACTTAATGGGTTTCTCAGTGCATCTCCTCAGATAAATAAATGTTCACATTGTTAGCAGAAACTAAACATCATTTATTTTTATACTCTATATTTCACTACTGCCTGCTAAATCTTGTGTTCTGCGGTGTATTAAGAACAACAACAAGGTTCACTATGTACACATGCAATTCATAGCATATTTATATCTGGGTTTTGGTAGACACTGGGGACAGTGGGCGTGAAGCAGTAATACAGCCTGGATGGGATAACATTCTATTGCTGTGCATCACACACATTCACACACACACACACACACACACACACACACACACACACACACACACACACACACACACACAGGTTTTTAGAGGTGGCACAAATCCAGAGGAGACCCACATGAATGGGGGAGAAAATAAAACTCCACACAGAGAGTAACTCGGGCTCAGGATCGAGTGAGGAATACAGCACTTGTCCTAACAGTGCGGCCTCATTTATTTGGATTTTTATAAAATAGATCATGTTAAAA
The DNA here is from genome assembly GCA_039654305.1 of Porochilus rendahli. Lineage (NCBI taxonomy): Eukaryota > Metazoa > Chordata > Actinopteri > Siluriformes > Plotosidae > Porochilus > Porochilus rendahli. The sequence continues at coordinate 10,971,358 of JBCNYG010000013.1, read as the reverse complement.
GTGACTTATGATATACATTAAATGATTTGTGTCTGCAGATACATGTCAGAGAACAATGTTAAGCATTACAAAAGACTCTGGTTCTATCTTAAAATTTTTATTAGACATAATGTGCATTACAAAGTGCTTTTAGTATATTCAGTACAGTGAGCATATTCAGTAAACTGGAAGCCATTTGGTTTGAAGAGTCCTTTGATTCCAATATGTTATGAGTTTCAGAAAAAATCCCTCCATTGCAACATCGTAAAGCATATAAGCATAATTCTTTTGTCGTAAGCATCATTCTTTCATTCATAAATACATTCAATTCATTCATTCATTCATTTGCCAATAATCTTAATCATATTAGGGTTACTGGAGGCTGGAGCCTATCTCAGCCAACACTGGGCAAAGGCAGGGTACACCTTGGACAGTTTGCCAGTCTATTGCAGGGCAACATACACAACAAGCATTCATATTCACACTCACACCTAGGGGCAATTTTGAACAACCAGAAAGCCTAATATGCATATCTTTGGACCGTGGAAGGAAACTGGAGTACCCAGAGGAAACCCAGGCAAGCACAGGGAGAACATGCAAACTCCACACAGAAATGCCTTTGACGAGCCCAGGACTCAAACACAGGACCTTCTTGCTGTGAGACAAATATGCTAACTACTACACCACTGTGCATCACTCTAGGAACTACAGTGAAACTAAATTAAAAAGTAAGCAGTTATGAGAGTAAGAAATTTCTGAACCCCTAATCCACATGACCTGTACACTGAGTTTAATGCATATAAGCTGAGTTATATGCTACAATAGAATAAAGTAATGTGCAATTAAGCGCCAGGCAGTTGGCAATAGCTTTAATAGTTGCTCGTTCCTCAGCTAGACTTCATGACCTGCAGACTGCCACTGGGCTCGAGACATTACAGCAGCAGGAGTTTTGGTTTCACTGATGTACAGACAGATGTCATGTGCCACAGCTCACCTCTCAGAGTTACAGATACATCACAGTGATGTGCATCCTCAGAATCTAGACAAACAGAGCACAGCATGATCACTTTTTAGCCTTATATGTACAGAGATTAAGATGACTATGTGTATTTATAGTGTGGTTATTATACAAATCAACATTTACAACACATAAAGCAGCCTTCTGTGTAGAGATACTAAAATATATAGAGATAAATGCTTTACTCGTCTGGAATTAATCTCCAGGCTTTGTCTGACCAGTGTCTTTTCTGAGACAGAAAGTGTTTCTACACTGATAATGAAGAATTGCAGAGGGCTCTGGAGGTTTGAACTGGCTCTTCATAAGGTCAGAGGATATGAGAAATGTAGGAGGAGTGTAGGCTGAGTTGGTGGTGTGTGTTTGTCTTGTGATTCAGCTATGAGGGATCTTATGTTTTATTTTATTTATTTGATTTATTTTGTGTTTTTTATGTGTGAATTTGTCTGGATACCTATATGTTATCGCCAGATTACAAAGGATTAAATGTAGCTCTTATGAAATCAATTTTTATTAGCTGGAAGAAAACCAACCCATTAGCAATGTCAGAAGTAAAACAAGACAGAATATGCTGTTAGAGGAAAATGAACGATTGGTGTAATCCTTTGGTAATCCGAATGGTGTGACACTCCAAAGTAGATTATTTTTCTATATGAGAACGTCCTGAAGCGTTTAATGTTTTAATACCAGAGTAATTTGCCAAATCATTTAAATTTTCCATACAGTAAAACCAGCATAATTTGAAACAAATGAAATAATGAAATATGAAACAAAAATAAAAAATATAGCTATAGATAGTCATTTCCTTTACAATACCTTTATTATTATTATTAATTTTTATGTCAATAAGACAAAAATATTCACACATAAGTTATGTGACAAAGAAATCAGAAAGTACAAAATCCTCCATCCTGCAAAACATTAACACTGAAGACTCCTTCCAGAAATGGTAAATAAATGTTTTCTTACAGAAAGCTTTGCCATATCAATAAGTATACAATTTCTTTGTTAAATTACAATGTATTATAAGCCTTGGTTTGCCTGGTAGTGTAGGACAGGAAAATGAGTCACTATCCTGGAAATAATACTGTATATGAGTATATGAGTGCTGTACAATTATTAGTAATTATCAGCTTCTGAGCAGGCAGATTTTAAAATTCACCTCCCCTGTTGTATGAATAAAATAGTGTAAACTAAAGCAATTTTAGTTGGAAGAGTTTCAAAGTAGCATGACCTGTTTGAATAGACAATAGTGTGTTCTCTTCTTTTCTGCACTCGCCTACTGCTTTTCAGATACATTTGCCATTTAATAATTTATCCAAAGTACATTCTTGCTGCTATGATGAATCTGTGTTTATACAGCAAATTACTCTTCATGACCTCCTGATATATTCATCACTGGTCCTGAACCTTTTACATCCAAAACATGTGTGTCTATTCCAGATTTCCTCTTGGTAAGTGAGGGAGTGTGAATGTGTGTGTTGACCCTTCAGTGGTCTGGTGAGCTGTTCAGGGTGTACCCCACCTTCGCCCACTGTCAGCTGAGATAGGCAACAGACTCCCAGCAACTGTAGAAGGATTAAGTGATTCAGCAAATTATTAAGTGAGTGAATGAGTTGTATATCTCCCTGCCTCACTTAACACCAATCTCCTGTATGTATGTTATTCATGGTATACATGAATAGGAGCAGGAAAAGGAAAAAGAAAACAGTGGGTTTTCCCCTTCAGTGCTCCTCCTTTTCCTGTGTCCTTCCTTCCATTCCTTAGTGCAAGGCAGTGACAAGCTATGATGAATTACCTCATTATTCTAGTTCACTTGTTCGTTTCTCTGCTTTTGTAATTTCCCAGATTGATCCACATGCACTTGCGCCCACAATACTTCTGTTCTATTCACTCCATAGCTCTTCTGCCATACATACAAAGGCCCTGTCTACAGGGCTAGCATGTGACACTAGCCGGCATGGATCAGCTCTATCGTTGTACGCATGGCTTCTCTCACAAAGAATGAAACCAGAGAGACAGAGGCCAAATTAACTTCCACACACTGTCAAAACTAAGAAACTACACTTTCACTGCAATCACTCATAATATAATCCCCATCCTTCACAGGTCAATGTGTGATAATTGGGCCTTCAGCAGACCAGGTAATTCAAAAGTGTGGTTTGTTACCCCCATATTATAAAGCACCACACACTCTCCACCATCTCAGATTACTCTTATTTGAGTCAAAACGTGAGGGTTGGAGTGCTCAAAGCAGTTCTAATGAGTTTCACCCCACTGCTCTTCCAGTGCCCATTGATCTCTATGCACAAGGTAAGGTTCATTAACTTATGAATGAGGCATTTCAGTCTTTCAGCGAACTCTATTTGAGGCCATACTTTTCAAAACAACATTCAAATGATCACAGTGTGATCAAAAATTTCCCCTGCCCACCCCTTAATCGGCTTAATTAAATGCGATTTAGGAGTGTAATCAAGTCACAGGGTGAAAACCTACTGAGTTCAAAGTCACTTTTAGTGCAGTTTCATTTTTTCCCCTCACCTTTATTATCTCCAGTCATCTATTGTAGAGTAATGCTGCAAAGGATTTTTTTTTTTTTAAATTGGTTTGGTTTTTGTTTTTTAAGTGCACAGGTTATTTGTTGTACAGTTTGATAAGTTTTCTCTTGTTTCACTGACTTTGTTAAATGTATTTTTTAATTAAAAGTGTAAAAGTTTTAGCCACATATCAAAATATTCTGTAAAACAAAACTGCTCTCCAATATAAAAAAAATGTCAAAGTGGGAAATACATTACCCAATTGCCGTTAACTTTGATTGGCTTTTTTCTATGCAGGTCCAAGAGACCGTTGATAACGTTATTTGTACTGTAGAAAGTGGTCATTGATTTAATATGTAACTTTTCTAACCTTAACATCTTTATGACATCTCTTTCTTTCTTAATTTATACCACAGTTCTAGTGAATTAATTAGTTCTTAATTCTGATTGGTAGAAGGTTTTGACTAAAGGCTACCCACAGATTTATATTACCATGCGCATTCTAATATGTATGCTTATAATTTCGATAGAATCTTCAGTATGTCTAATAGAATAAGATAAATTTGTTATCATGTAACAAAGAAGAATACAAATATGTATATGGATTCTTATATGGTGGCTAAAAGGAAATATTTATTTCAGATTTTATGACAGGAAACTGAGATGGAAGTGCACTGTAGGACAGAGAATTTTGTGGTTTTCTGGTTTCGCAGTAACATGACAAGATGGATTTTATTTTTGTCCTACGAACTTAAAAAAATAGAGCAAACGAGATTCTGAATTAACTTCTGCTACATTTCAAGTGATAACTGGAATTAACTTGTTTTATGGACATTACACCAAAAAGTAATGATGTAGAAACGTTGAACAATTACTTTGGTATAAGATGTTATAAAACATATTGGCAAATGCTGTTATAAGAAAACTGCTTTGAATCAGCCTTCCCTAGATGTTTTTGGTCAGGTCTTCATCGCTCATGCAATTCCTTTAACACCAAACCATGTTGTGTTTAAATCTTTAAATATCATTTTGTCCAAATTGTTAAGCCTTAATTAGTGGAAAGCTTTAAGACAGCATGTTTAGTTGTGTATAGTCATCATAATTAGGGATGCCATATGGTAAAGGTGTCTTCAAATCCAAATTTGCAAACATATTGGTGTCCAAATGTAATGCACATTCCATCACAAGATAAATAATCTCTCACTCTTGTCAGCATTATTAATGTTATTCAAAGTTGTCAACATTGGCCACATCTGTCTTCCGTTGTAAAAGCCTCCCATATGTGGAGTAATTCAGTAAAAACTCAGATTAATTAACTGTTCTTTTAAAGTAATATTAAGAAAGTTCTTGAGTACAACATTCAACAGTATATAATGTTTTGTTAAATTGACCAGGATTGCAAAATCTTACACTGCTACAAATGAACATGATGAACATGTAATGTGAAGTGATAATGTGAAGTGTAACAGAATTCTTCATCCCAGCAAGATATTTAAATTTTGGATTAAATGAAGAAATTACTTGAAATCATGTTTAGCTCTTTTGGGACTGGAGACCATGGTGGGATTTGACTAGTAGCTCAGTAAATGTGCTAAGAGTAGGACTTGTTTAACACTCTTCCAATCGAGAGGTGATTTATTGTTTAAATCAAGGTGATTTCAAGGTAAATTAACAAATTACAATTTTACTTGCAGCAGACTGCAAAAATGGGGTTTGTGAAAAGCATCTGTATTTAATCACATTAGCTGTTTAAATAAACTATTATATTTTATAAATTATATAGAGAATTATATAGAAAATCCCAACACTGTCCATAAAATTGACTTTGCTTATGCAATTATTTATTAGAAGGTACACAGTGGCAGAGCAGTGAAAATGTTCGCCTCACAGCAAAAAAAGGTTATGGGTACGAGTTCTTGGCTTGGCCGTTTTTGTGAGGAGCTTGAATGTTCTCTTTGCTCTGGCATAGGTTTCCTTTGGGTACTCCGGACAGTCAAAGATGTGCACATTAGGCTAATTGGCTGTTCGAAATTGTTCCTAGGTGTGGATTTGAGTGTGAATGGTTATGTGTATGTTGGCCCTGTTATGGACTGGTGAGCAGTTAAGGGTGTGTGTGCTTTTGCTAAGAGTCGGCTGAGATGGGCTCCAGCCTCCCCGTGACCCTAGTAGCATTATTATTTTTGAGTATTATTAGTAGAATTATTATTAGTAGAATTATGAATTATGCTAAGTAAGAGCCGAATTTTATAACACTTGGATTTATAAAATGCGATGACACTGTACTATAACAACAAAACTGCAATATTAACATACTAATACAAGACTCCTTTTTTGAGATTCTGTATCTAGAAATGCTTTGTCCTCAGCATTGTCATGATGTTACAATTTACTAGATCAAAAAAATAGCTGTTTATCTCTTAGATAATTAATGTTCCTATTAATCACATAATCTGGCTGTTGTTTTAAATCCATATCTCTTTTTCTCTGTTCATAGGTAAGCCAATTCCCTGTCCACAGTGGTCTTGAAAACAGTTCTGGAAATAAAATTTTGTTGTCTTCCTGAACCATCAGCAGAGAGAAGGTAAAAGAAAAATGTGTATTATTGAATGACTCAACATGTCAGATTAAACACTGCTTTCTTTAAAGTGTGAAAATAGAACCAAGGACCAGTTTGCTTTTTATTCCTAATATGTCCTAAATTCACCCAAATAATACCTTGTGTAACTTTCTACGTGTTGCTGCAACATTTTGATGGAATGGATTTATGACTGCTTTTACCCCATTGTCTTCCTGCAAGCCTTGAAAAATGCGTATACCACAGCCTTCGAACACCCACACCTTTTTAATGGAAAAGTTCCTCTGAGTTGGTATGATGTTCCTTACTTTTCTCTGCAGTATGCATGCAGAAGCAGTCATCTGGGTTCCAGAGGTGCCTTTTAGTCAGCCCAGCAGTGTCAGAAATAATAGTGGGTGTATGTGCAAGGGAAAAAAGTGCTTTGAGTGCATTTTTTTCTCTTTGGGCTGTGAGCAGAATAATGAACTACATAGACCATGTTTCCCTTGGGACCTATAATTTTGGTGCGCCCACCTGTCAGCGTGTGATGTGTTTGCTGCCCGCTACAGCAAAGAACACAAATTGTTTTGTTCCGTTTCTATTGTCAGGGCTAATTTGACACTGTGTACTACCCTGCCGCCTAAAACCCAGAGTTTAGGGAAGTTTAAACTGAACTGTTTTTATTTTTTATTTTATTTTTTTTTTCCATTTGGTAGAAATAAGCAGACAGTGCTTGGAAGGATGTTAGGGAAAGGAGGATTATTGTGCAGCAGATGAAATTGTATATTTCGAGGCTATTAGAGAACATTATCCTCCCCAAGCCTGAGCTGAAAATAGATAGAAGCTTTGAGTTAACTTAACTTAAAAGGGAGGAAAACACACATATTCCTAGCTATTTCTGAGTAAGTTATTGCAATGCAGACCATGAGTTGTAATATAAACTTATGGGAAGTAATGCAAATTTAAGACATTTGGCAGACACTCATTTAGAGCAACTTACATTCATCATTTCTATACAATTGATTGAAGGGTTAACTGTCTTGACCCCTGAACCTTTGGATAAATAAGCCGAAGCCTTAACCTTTGGGCTTTTACATTTAGTGCATACAGGCACCTATATTTAACTCTTTGAGGCTGCTCTTGCCTATTTACTGTCTGTATAAATAGGACACAGTAAATGTTTTCACTGCTGGAGCAACCATAACAGTAACTTTTGCTCTGGGCTATTTTGCCTATTACTTATTACCTAAGTCGCATACAGTAATCTCCTACCATTTCCTAAATGGAAAATAATAATCAAGTATAATAGGCCTGTGGGTAATGGTAGCCTGGATTAGAATAGTTGCTTAGCATGTCAACAAATCAGCTCATTCTAAACTGTATGGAGTGCCATTAGAATAATTTGTTGCAATTATTCTTGTTAATCACTACAGCAGACACAGTGACCCAGTATTTCCTCTTAAAAGATAAATAGTGTTTACCAGGCTGGTAATAACACAACTGCTTTCTTGTAGATTGTAAATTTTAAAATGCCATTCTTGACAGAGACTATGACATATTCTACTTGGGTAAAAATGTATAAGAGCAGAGTTGACAGTTATATGAATGTATGATTTTGTATGGTTTTGTAAGACAGCAGAATGCAGGTCTTTTAGTGAGTAATTTATTTTTATCCTTAAAAGTCTAGACATCATATATTTTTGCAAGTTATTTACTAGTAAATTAACTTGTACACTGAGCACCGAAGGAGCCAAAATCTGATGATGTTGGCCATAACAGTAGAAACCATGGAAAAATATGGGTATAAAGTAAGAAAAGTTAACAGGCTACAAAGCACAAATACTGGTACAGGTACCCAAGTTCATTATTTTCCTTTAAATTTCTTTTCCTTTATTAGATTTTTCTTACATACCACAGCAATTTTCTAAGGATAAATATATATGTAGATTTTGGAACTGCCTAAAGGCGGAGCTACCACTGTCTATTGATAGGTGTCAACAAACAAGCAGGTGGAAATAAATAAATCCCCCCACGTTTCCCAGCTATTATCTGGAGCAAAAGCAAGAAAGGTTAACACTGGCTAAGTTGGATTTTATGTTTTTATTTTGCACAATCCTGACCAGTGGTGTATGTTTGGATTTCATAATTTTTTTAAATAATATTAATAAAATAAATTTTTATTTATAAAAATATTCATTAGTGAAGAGGCAGTGTTATTAGGTTTCCTGTGGGGTCCATAACATGGGGCAATCATTCATTTTTTAAGCTGCTTTATCCTAATTAGCTTCACGGGGGGATGGAACCCATCTCAGCTGACTCTGGGCAAAGGCAGGGTACACCCTGAACAGCTTGTCAGACCATACACACATACACAACCCTTCACACACACACTCACACCTAGGGGCAATTTGGAACAGCCATTTAGCCTACTGTGCATGTTTTTCGACTGTGGAAGGAAACCGGAGTACCCGAAGGCAACCCATGCCAGCACGAAAAGAACATGTGAACTCCAATGCCCCAAGCCCAGGAATCAAACCAGGGCCCTTCTTGTTGTGATGTGGACGTGCTAACCACTGCACCACTGTGCAGCCACAGGACAACCATTCAAGTAATTTTCCATATTTATGGGTCTCTGTTCAGGATACTGGTAGTACAATGTTGTTGTTTTTTTGTTTGTTTATTTATTTTATGTTTAATATTCAATCTTGTAAAATGTCTGCAGGAAAAGTCAGTTCCTTGCAGAAACTGTACCATATCAATATTAAATTAGTTTATTTAAACAAATTTTCTTGTTAGTCATCTGCAGTTTTTTTTAATCTGTTTATTATGAATCTTAGATTATGCGGCATGTCTGCCATACAAGCCCCTGTGGATAAGTTGTTGCTATAGAAACAATATTGTATTAGAAAGACCACATTAATATATTCAGTCTTCTCAACTGAATTACAGCTGGAGCTACTGTCAGAGCTAGACTGTGATAGAAAATTAATCAACACCCTCCAACCTTCTTCTCTGCTTGGATTATTTATTTTAGAACAAAGTCTTTGATCCTGGCATCAGACTAATAGCATCAGCCAAAAGTAAAGGTGATATGTAAGTGTTTAAAGAAGAGATACATTTGTTATCCAGTCATCTATACATTCTACATAATATGGTTTATGCATTTATTCTTTAATTTATGTGCCGAACTGCTTGATCCTACTTGGGACATGGGAGGAATGGAACCAGAGGCAAACCAGAATTTTAGCTGACTCTGGGTAAAGGTGGCGTACACCCTGAACAGCTCACAAAGCATTATATTGTTCATATTTATGTGAACAGATGTTAGGTGTCATTAAAAGTTTGATTATTAACTAGTCCACCACGGCAACCATTAAGCCAATTACATATTTCTTTTTTTTTTACAAGAATGATGCTGTCCCATAAATATACTATACTCATTTATGTCTTATTATATCTCCCTTATATGTAGAACAGTTGACAGTAGTGAAGACTACTTGAAAAATTAAAACTCACCCTACAGACTATGATTATAGATATATGAAATGCAAACATTGGAATGCTTCTGTGTAAATTTAAAGTATGTTACTTTTTACACAGTTATGGAAAATGGCTTGGATGGTTGTCTCGTATCCAGTCCAGTGTCAAAGCAAGGTACTGCATTGCTGAGTTGACGCTGATTGGCTGTTATGTATCCCTTACATGCATGAGAATGGGCAGCAATAAAAAACGCTAGTTGAGGTGATCAGAGAGACCCACAGGTTGATAAATGTTTTTAGAACAAATGTTAAAATCAGAAGCTTGACAGAAAATTAACTATAGATAAGATAATTATACTTATAGAATTATATAAATTAAAATGGTACCCAGTGAGCGAAAACAGAAACCAAACTGTCCACATTTCTATCTTCCTATATTCTGATTGACTGTGAAATCTGATTAGTTTGTAATTTTAATAGTGATAGCAGACTTTATGTCACCTGATGTTAATTAAACTTACAGTTTGTTCTAAGGATGAATCAAACTGACATAAGTCAGTTATTATTGACTTAAAGGTGAGCTCTTTGGCAGCTAGCATTTAATTTGAAATGCCCTGTAGTTAGTACAAAAGTGAAAAGTATAAGAAAACAATGTAATTGGGATGAAACAAATAACAAACAATCTAAATAGACCTCAGGGGTCAGGGGTGGGAACTTTGGATCCCTGCAGTCTATTTTTAGACATTGTATTTAAAACTATGCTTAATATTTCAATGGCGAATCAGTTTTGGCAATCAATTTTTTTTCGGAACGCTTTGTCCTACTAGGATGTCGCTTATCCTACCTTGTCCTACAAAATGCTTTACCAACATACACACACAGCCATTCATACTCACACCTAGAAGTGATTTGGAATTAGTCAATTAGCCTAATGTGCATATCGTTGGACTGTGGAAGGAAACTATAGTACCCTGAGGAAACCCATGCACACATGGACAGATCTCCACAAGTTTACTTTATTTTCTAGTTTTGTTTTATGGCTACACCATCACTCATGCTGTTTAAATTGGTATTCATTTACACAAAGTAGGAACTCACAAAAGAGCATCAACCTGCATAACAGTGTTTTAGTTAAAATTTCACATTTGCAAATATAGTCATATTATATAAATGGTGGCTGTATGTAATCTGCCTTAATTTTTCTTGCCTTTTAAGTTTTTTTAAACCATCTGTGTGGGGGTTTATTAAATCTGCATCATTAAATAAAAGTAATGAATAAATCAGTTGAATTGTTGCACATGGAGGGCAGCATAGCCAGCCTACGAAAACAGCAGAAATGACAAGGATGATCAAACAGAAGCTGGTGTTTTTCTGTCTGCATGGTTCATGAGCAAATCTGATGATTGTTAGTGTTTGGCAGAGGAATCACCAAGAGTGCTATGGCTTTCAGTTCAGATAGCTTTGAATTACATGTTGTACCAAGCTACAAAGCAAGTGAAAGAGACACTGGTTTTGAGAGGAAAAACAGAGCTGCCAAAGTTGCTGATCTGGGACAAGTTTCCTAAAAGCATTACAAACTTAAGATCATCGTCACTGAATGAAGGGAGGAAGGGGGGGGGGAGTGAGAGAGAGAGAGAGAGAGAGATTTTTATCAATGTGATGCTCACAATACCATTTAACTATCATTTTTGTGCTGTGATGCTTTTTGGGGAACGCAGCCCTGTTCAGTATACCATCTACAATTACTGTCAGCATAGAGGTATATTTCATCTAGTATCTCTTGACTGAAGAGTGAGAGGGTGAACACATGATAGATTCAAGGCAAATAAATATTGTAAACAACATTCCCAGAGAGACCTATTAGTATGATTGATCATAAAAACATCTCCTTGATTCACCTTCTCTCTCTCATTTACTCTTTGCTTATTTACTTTAAATATTGTACACATATCATAAGGGTGTAAGGGAACCCCTTATAAATGTAAGTAAAATTTTCTTTTATTTTTATTTTTTATTTTCTAGACATTTCTAGAAACTGATACATTTCATCAAGTAAGGATATAACATTTAAAATTGTGGTTATATACATGTAGAAGTATGTTTAATGCTACATGATCCAATGATGCTTAACCAAAACATACATACTTGTAAAATAACTAGATTAAAGCAATTGTCAAAGAAATTATTTTTAATAATGTTACTATAGAGCGCTACATTAAAAAAAAAATTATTTATTCATTCATTCATTTTATATGCTGCTTACTCCTAATTAGGGTAGGGGTAGTGGAGAGTCGTGCACATCTGAGGGTACACCCTCAACCATTCACACTCACACCTAGGGGTGATTTAGAACAGCCAATTGCAATTTTCAAGTCACTAAGGGCAATGACATAGTTGTACTCAAATCACCCTCAATATTAAAACAAATATCATTTAATAAAGATAAGATAAAATAAGTTGAAAACATATATACAGTAGGATAAATACAGAATACTTAAAAGAAACACTGACGGGGCTGTAGTGCAGAGATAGTTGTGTATGTATGTACAGTATGCACAGTGATTGTGCAAAATACTGTGTACAAACTGTCCGGTACATCAGCAGTTCAATAGCCTCATGGCTTGCGGGTAGAAACTGTCCCTGAATTTGCTGGTATGAGTCCGAATGCTCCTGTACCGTCTGCCCAATGGCAGGAGTGCAAAGAGTGTGTGGCTGGTGTGGCTGGGATCAAAGAGAATCCACTGGCCTTCTTCCTACAGCGCTGTGTGTAGAGGTCCCAGATGGCTGGCAGTTCAGTTCTGGTGATGCGTTGTGCTGATCTGACCACCCTCTATAGAGTTTGCGGTACAGAGCATTACGCCTGCTGTACCAGGTATTGATACAGCCAGACAGAATACTTTAGATGGTGCATCGGTAGGTGTTGGTGAGTATTCTGGAGTCCATACCAAACCTCCTCAGCCACCCCAGAAAAAAGAGCCGTTGTCTTGCTGCTTTTGTGATCCAGATCCTTACTTTTATTGATCACCAGGAACATGAAGAAACTGACTCTCTCTACCTTTGTCCCCTCGAAGTGGATAGGGGTGTGACCTCCACCCTGCAGTCTCCTGTATTCCATGATGAGCTCCTTGGCTCACATATCACCTAGGCACACACCTAATTAAATAGTAAATTGGAATTGTAGTGCTAATTGGACATAATGCTTTTTTCCTAGGTCAAGAATTATTATATAGATAATAAGTAAGTCAGAAGGTAAAATAGTGCACCAAATGGGTGTAACACTGTAAAATCTGCCATTGCAATGGTGAATTAAAACCCAATTCTGTAAATAAATAAATAAATTTAAATCTCTTACAATGCTATACAATGCTTAAACATTATTGCCCTGATCGCCAAGCTCTAAAAGTCAGAGCCTGCCCTCTGCTCTGTAAGTCGTGATATTTATGATGACAGTGTCATTGCCTCAGGTTGTTTTCTTTTATTTTTTTCCCCCCGGAGAAGTGATCACTGGTTCTTTTTAAAGTAGTTGTCTGAGGTTCACATCGGGCAGACGGTGCTGTCTGCATCAAGTGTGGCAGCTATCTGCACACTGATGCTGTATACGTAGTAGACTTATTTGTTCTCCTATTACTTGCAATTTCTACATTTGTTATGGAAAGGAAAGGGTTATTATGGTTATTCATATATAAAATCAGACTTTCGAAGGATTTCAGCTCCATAATTAGTTCACTGTTGGTGGTGATGATGTATTGAACTGCACAATCTATCAGGACATATTAAATGTAAATGCAAACCTGAAATGATGTACCCACAAATAATCCCAAATTTGGTTCTAGGTGTTGTCTCAAGTATTCGAGCCAAGTGTGAATATGCACGCAACAGACAATACGTTAGGGTCAATTTATACCAGAAGCATGTAAAACTAGGGGGTCATTCACAGAGTGAAAGATACCTCCACCACAAAGCATGGTTGTAAATATAGAGCAAATAGGCCACATATGAGTACTGGTATTAATTATACATGTGCTTACATGTGCATGTGTATTTCGATATGGTCCATGGTACATGAATGTGGAAATTTGATACATGGACGTAAAAAAAAATATTTGAAGGTTTTACATGCTGGCATGATTGATGAATTATCTCATTCGAAAGTCCATGATTTCATATAATTGTTCCATGGTCTGCAATTTAACCTTTACTATAAATAATGTAAACTACTTTTATTTTTAATTTCTGAATGATTCAATTATTATTCAAAAGTTGTTTTCTATTTATTTTATCTTAACTCAATGTCAGTATGCGCTCACATGCAATTTAATATAATCCTTCAAACCATATTGATCATATTGTCATGATCACATAAATATTACTTTCTGTAACATTTATTTGGTTTAGTTTGATTAACAATGAATTGGAGTCAGTGGAATTTTAATCAGCTTCTCTGTGGAGTTCTAGTGATAGCTAGGCTCCTCAGTCCTGTGGTAGTTTCATTTTCAGATTCTTGTGGTAATCATTCTATGTTTTTGCCTGGCTGATATTTGCTCAAATCTGAACAAAATGCATCATGCTACCCGTGAGTGCACTGGATTTCGACTGGTGTCTGCGCTGAGCCACTGGGCAACTCTGAGCACAAAGATACACATTTACTCATATCCACAGTACATCGCACCTCAGAGAGCAGTAGTTGGCTGGAAGGCATTCATTTGCTTATTGGCATTAAAGCCTTTATTAGCACAGTAAATATGTTCCATACATGAAGCTTATTTTTGTTTATGTAATATGTTAATTAGGTTAGTAAATATAATGCCTGGTGGAACTGAGCAAGACTGCATCTAATTTGGTTTGTTTTATTCTTGTTTATCAAAAAAGAAAAAAATATCACCTCTGTAACATTGTATGCCGCAAGCAGGCATGTATTTTTTATTGTGAGAAATGAGAAGTATTCTATTGAGGGATGGTTTAAATGAAGTCTAAATAAAGCCTTGTTACATAAAAGTCTACAAATCTAAGAGTTTACGGAGGGGGTGGGGGAGAGACAGAGATTGAAATGAGAGAGAGAGAGAGAGAGAGAGAGAAAGAGAGAGAGAGAGAGATAGAGAGAGAGAGAGAGAGAGAGAGAGAGAGAGAGAGAGAGAGAGAGAAAGAGAGAGAGAGAGAGTTTGCTTAAAAGATTATATCTGTATCAATGTCCACAAAGGCATAAAGGCACAAAACTATAACACTTAACCAAACTTCCACAAACAGAGTGGGAACAAAGTTAAACAGATGTTAAGGAATGAGAAAGCCAGCTGTGTACACTCACAGTTCAGCAGAGATTCCTGTTCTGTGTGAACACACAGTGCCACATCATACCACTCCAATCTCACAGCCCCACACTGCACTGACCTATGGACCTGCTCACAGAGTCCAAGTACAGCAGACACACAAACACTGCACACACCCTGCTTTCCCTCTGCAGAGTCAGCAGCAGCCAATCCAGCGGTTCTGCTGCTCAAACTTGCGGCAGCTGTGCAGCAACTCAAACTTAAACGCGTTCACGCCCAAACACGCTGATGCATGACTGATGCAGCAAACTTCAAGCACTGATTTGCTCTGCGATTTGCGCGCGCGACGTGTTCATCACAAGCGAGTCGCCACGTCGCTCGGAACCGCTGCGCTCGCGAGGCTTTCTGACGTCAGTAACGTTCACAGCCACGGACAAGCGAAGAACAGTGGAACTAAACAACCGCCATTTTTGGAAGGGCAATCTACTATTGTATACTTTAAGTATACTTTTCATCATCATCATTATCATAAGCATTACCATAATCACTCACTCATTTGAATCGCTTAATCCCATTAAGGTTGTAGGGAGGCTGGAGCCTATCTCAACCGACACTGGGCGAAGGCGGGGTACATCCTGAAAAAAAGCTTGCCAGCCATCTCAGTGCAACACACACCACTGTTCACATGCACACTCACACCTATTTGGGCAATTTGGAACAGCCAGTTAGCCTAATGTGCATATATTTGGACTGCTGAAGGAAACCAGAAAACCTGGAGGATTCATGTAAAATAATAAATAAATAAATTTTTATTATTATAATTATAATAATGGGCAGCACGGTGGCGCAGTGGTTAGCACAGTCACCTTACAACAAGAAGGCCTGAGTTCGATTCCCAGCCTGGGTGTTTCTGTGTGGAGTTTGCATGTTCTCCCTGTGCTTGCACAGGTTTCCTCCGGGTACTCCGGTCTCCTCCCACAGTCCATAAATATAATAATAATAATAATAATAATAATAATAATAATAATAATGGCCACATCACAAGCATGTGACCCAACTGGTAACAATCATTATTCCAGCAAATTACTTTGTTAGTCTTGGTTTTAAATCTTTTTAAATGTTTCGGTTTTTCACAAGAAAAAATAAATCTGAGACTATTTTTAAAAGTCCTGAACCGAATAGCACAAGATGGATACAGACATCCATCTAGCCATCCATCAGGACCGCAGAGGGAGCTGGAGCCAGTCCCAGGTGACAATGCGAGAGAGGTGTGATGCACCCTCAACAGGTCATCAATCCGAGCACTGCACCACCCTGCGCTCTGGGCACAATGAACCAATAAAAATACACTGCGTCTCATATCTATATATAAATAAATAAAGTGAAATGGCTGGATCCCCCTGTGCTTGCTAAACTGGATCTTGAATGAATGGTAAATGTTTGAATTCTCTCTTGCCCATGGACTGCTATCAATCAACTTTCATAAAAAAAAAAGCGAAAGGGCGGTACGGGGGCGTAGTGGTGAGCATATCCACCTCACAGCTAAAAGGTCCAGGGTTCGAGTCTCTGGCCCGTGTGGAGGTTCCATGTTCTCCCTGTGCTTGCGTAGGTTTCCTCCGGGTCCTCCGGTTTCCTCTCACAATCCCAAGACATTCTGACTGCTACAAACTGTCCCTAGAAGTGTGTGTGTGTGTGTGTGTGTGTGTGTGTGTGTGGTGAGTTGTAGAGTGTACCCCGTGTTCGCCCTGAGATCTTTAGAGTAAAGGTTCAGAAAGTGAGAGAGTGTAACAAAGAAAGCGCATTTCTCTAATTACCCACAAGGTGTCGCTGTCGTTTTATAATAAGATTTTTAAGCTTTAAAATGAGGCTTCAAATCATCTGATAGGTTATAATTTAAAATATCATGGCAGGCTGAATTTCAGACTGGTTACATTGCTTCCTATTTTAACATTAAAAATATGGTGATTCTGAATTAACAATAATTATAAAACACGTTTTAACGGTGTAGTCGTCCCGCGTTTGGCCTCTTGCTCTTACCGCTGGCCAATAGGACCGCGCATGCAAACTACTCGTTTATAAACGACGCCCAGGTCATCGCTAGTTCACGCGCTTTTCAAAGGATCTGACGCGCTCTACACTTGACGGGCCAATAGGGGATGTGTATGCAAATTATGTGTCATATGACACACCCAGGGATCGCGCTGGTTCACGCGCGGCGCCCGTGCTTGGCTGGGCCAATAGGAGTCCGTATGCAAATGAGCAGGGATATGAGAAACTACCTTCAGTCGCGCGGCTTCACAGTCGGCACGTTCTGGAGTCGAGCTCGTGTGTGTGTTCCTGACAGAGGGCTTTAGGATTACTGTCAGCGAGATCTGCTGCAGGGCTCTTCTCACGGATTATTTCTCTGATGTGCAATATGACCTACGAAGAATTTTGTGGAGATAACGCCACGGAAAGGTAGGTTAATATTATTAGGTTAGATTTTATATGTGTGTGTGTTGGGGGGTGTAGGATGTAGTATGTGTGCGCGTGTGCTAGTTCAGAGAGTACTGTAGGTATGATATTCAGAGCTAACCTCAGCACCACGCTTCCGGTGTTTCCTGCAAAAAAAGAAGTGTGGAATTGGTACAGCTTGCTGGAAAGACATGTCAAAGCAATAAGTCTTCAGGGCGTAGTCTCATTTCGACCCTTTAGTAAGTGTAGTCTCAATGGTTCTGCTTATATAAATACTTCACCTGCTGATAAATGCATGCAGGACATGCAGTGCGCAGTAAATAATTACCAACCGGTTCATGCATTGAGTTTAGATGTTTTCTCTACTAGTTTCTGTGAGGAGGAAATTAGCAGGTGTCTTGTCTGCTTGTACAGAATGGAGTCTGTGGTGAAGGCACTGGAGGAGGTGTTGACTGCTGCTTTACCTCAGGGCTGCATTACAGTCGGGGTTTATGAGGCTGCAAAATACCTCAACATGTGAGTAAAGAGTCCATAACATTTACCCTCCCCATCCTCATCCCCATGTAGCCTATCTGCATGCATTAATATACATTTATGTCTGATGTGTAACTCTCATGTCTGTCTTTCGCTTCCTCCAGAGATCCAGACAACGTGGTCTTGTGTCTGCTGGCTACGGATGAGGAGGACGTCCAGGACGTCGCCCTCCAGATCCACTTCACACTGATCCAGGCCTTCTGCTGTGAAAACGACATCAACATTTTGCGCGTGAACAACATGAGGTGGCTGGCGGAGATCCTGGACGGCATCAAGCCAATGGGAGGCGAGCCAGTGGATCTACACTGCGTCTTAGTCACTGTACGTTCCCTTTCCACTCATCACCGATTAAACCGAGGTTAAACGTATCAGCCGTTCAGATGCAAAGAGCACCACTGCGCCAATTACCTCTTACGTTACACGCTTGGTTTCGCCGGCTTGCTCACACATCTTCCTCCCACACAGGCTGTGGATTCGCACACATGTCATGTTGGTTAGTCAGGATTGACTTTGGCTGCCTCGTTCACAAATCTGTAGCACTGTGAATTGTTTGCGCCAAAGACTGGCTGGGCTGAGAGTTGTAGGTTTTAGCCACTGCCTTTGAAGGCGGCTTGTTAAAAGCTGCCTGATTCGTTTTGAGTGCGTGTGATGTGGCATTCCAGTCAGTCTGAGGCTGCAGCAAATTGGCAGCCCTACAGAGCCATCTGACTCAAGTTACCCCGCTTATTGCAGCTGCTTTGGGCAGACTTCATAGCACTTCCTGCAGGGCTGTTTGCGCAAGCAGTGTTTCCTGGAAAGAAATGTTCTGTAAACTGACCACTGATTTGCAAATTAGAAAGGATTCAGAGAAACCGGCTTCTTTTTGAGTTAGCAAGCAGCACTTAGATCTTGCCCTGCCAAATTTGCTGGGTGGTCCAGGCGAACTAAGGTTTTATCTCTTCTGTCTGTGCTACTGTGCAGGCATGCATGCATGTACATCTTTTCTTTTTTTGTCATGAAAGTGTCTTCAATGTCTTATTTAAATCTTCAGTGATTAATTTGCATGTGTGTTCTTTGCAGAAACCACAGTCATCTGCATGTAAAGATCCAGCCTTGAGCAAACTGAATCGTTTCTGCCGAGACAGTCGCTGTTTGGATCAGTGGGTGCCTGTCATCAACCTGCCCGAACGGTGAGACTGACCTGACTCATCACCTCACCAATCGCACAAGCTGCTGCACCGTATTTGTGTACACCTGCCTCAGCCGAATCCTTGGACTGTCTTTACATTGCCACAAGGAGGATGATGACGGGAGGGGGACAATCGACAAAATGCAAGCAATGAGGAAATCTAATCCACCAACCATGCTGATCAGTAGCAGGGGGATTTTCCTTCAGGCCAGAGAGCAAGGCATGAACAGGAAGCATGACTCAGCAGGGTGTCAGCAATGTTGACAGAGTGAACAGCAACTCCTGCCTTTCTGGAATAATACCGGAAATCAGAGGACCAGAACAAATCAGAGTGACTGCACTGGGCACGACTCAGACTGATGGATTATCAATCATATTTCCATGACAGAATGTTCTGGAATCTGGAGCAGACTTTTAACTTATGATGACTAATTATTACTGTTAATTATTCTAACTATTTAAACTAGGGAAAGTAGTGTATTTTGGTTTTGCAAAACATGAGTTTTGTAAAGCTTAACCTTTTTTTTTTTTTTTTTTTTTTGTGACTGTTCTTTTTGTCTGTCTGTTCCATGTGTTAATTTAATGATTAGTATTTATGTTGCAATGTACAGTTTTGCTAAACTGTCGGGGGGAGATATTTTCATTAAATAAAATGAAAGAATAACATGGCTTATGGTTTCTGGCTCATATCTTTGGGCAGATTTTTTAAATTGCTTCATGATGTCAAAGGTCAGGGTAACACTCATGTTGGAGTGACCTTAGTCACCCTGTGCATGAGCCAAAATTAGGTAGTGCTTTCGAGGTAATGATGAAATGGCACATAACGTACATAAGCCAAAATTTGTCTTCCTTTAAAATATGCAATATCGACTTCATACATGAAAAGCTTTTGGAGGAGCCTCTTAAAACAGACGACTCACACACTGCAATGTTCAACAAGACCTCAGGGCATTGCATAAACCATCAGGCTCTTTAAGAACAATATATTTGTTTTACTATGCTTTATCTTTGATCTCTGCCTGGAATGTACATTGCTTGCATGTTATTTTAAATTCAAAACTGCACAACATGCCAAATGCTGCTGTTACTCACATTAGAACTTTAACATTTATTAATAAAACATTCCCAACTCCTTTGTGTACACCAACAGGTTTCGCCATGTTACCTTAGTCTCAGGAAAAAAAATGCACCACCAGCAAAATGTTTTGCACTCTAAGCACATAATAATGGTATGGGCGGTATCTCACAGTGCATCATTCACCCTCCTTTGTTTTGGCAACAGTAAAACAAGGACATTGAGCCCAGAGAAAACAGCCCACACCCTTGCTTTCCAACGAAACCAAAAATAGATGTACTAATGCACTCTGACAGCAGGAGAACTCTGTTCCGGTTTGTGCAGCAGCTGCACTGTAGCTGACTACTGGGCTTTCGGGAGTCTGCTGCCTTTACACAAAACAGGAGATAACAAGGGTCCTCATAGAGCCCAAAATAGCAGCAGCTCAGAGAGAATGTAGAGCGTACCTAGCAGCAGAACATTGCTAATAGTGGGCAGTGTTTTAGAGACAAAGGAGACCTGAAAGAAATGCCAGTGGCATGAGTCAAAGCCAACTGAGATTGAGTATAGCTAAAAATAGTGCAGAAAGCAGGCCACACACTTGAGTTAAGATGGAAGTGGTTGGCATGGATAAATACCATTAGCCTTTAAAACATGAAGGCCAGCTGTAAATCAGCGAGGGGGCCTCATGAGAAGTCCAATGGTTAATTCAAATTGACCTGTCAAGCTAAAAGTGGAAATATTTCTTAAAGAAGGAATAAAAAGTTCTGATGAATTTCTCTTCGCTGATGATAAAATTCACCAGTGCGTCAAAGACAGGAAGGTTCTTTCAGAGCTTGAGAGAGGTTTATAATCCCAGGTCATTTCTAGTCATTTCCAACTCCTGGTTTCACCTCCTTTCCTTACATATACCAGACATTTAATACACCTCTTTCTATTTTAGAACCTCCATTTTAGTGACGAGAGAGAGAGAGAGGACTAGTGGAGGCGTGTGTAGACATGGGAACAGAAAAGTTCTCACATTATCTCTGCACGAGGGAGCACTGAGGATTTTCCAGAGCTGATTTTCAGTTATTCTCACTTTTTAGAGGGAATGCAACTGTGAGCAGAGTGGGGAAGAGAGACCGGGAAAACGACTGTCTTTTTGGGCTGCAAAGTTTGTTAGAATGCTAACATCAGCCTTTCCCGTGACTCAAGGAATGCAAACTTACTAAGGGGGTTTCACAGCAGAGATGCAGGTCAATCTCAGCCAGCATGAGGGTCAGAAATGTCCAAAAAGCGGTTGTACATTTATAAATACACTGGCCTTCCAATTTAGCATTCAACATTAAAATGTAACTCCTAGCTCAGTAATGTTGAATATGGTTTTAACAATAGTTAAAACCAATATGGTTTTTAAAAAGGTCAGTAACAATAGACAAAAAGCCAAACTAGTGTCACTGACAAGAACGTATCTTTAAGGACTGACAAAACTGTTCCTCTAAAACGCTGTCTGAGCACACAGAAATTAGGTCAGATCTTGAATGTATTTCACCTGATGGATTCATCAGTGTGCTTGTACTCCAAGCAGAAATGCATTTCAATCAAGAACAGCAACTAGACCATAAAACTTTGTTCATCACTTACTGTGGGCAAACAAATACACTGGCCTGATTGTCGGGAGCCACAAATGACGAATCATTACAGATCACTGATTTATCCTAAAGGCTTCAACAGATACATCAGTGGAAAGATTCTGCTGAAACTCAATCTGGCCTATCTGTTCATCAGAATATTTACCCAAACAATGAATGAGGAACGATACACCCCAGCATTATATAACCCTGACAAATATCATGCTTAACAATGACTCATATAACAGCTACTGTATTGTGCACATGGTCACGTAGAGGTCAAATCATCATTGGAAAATTTCAACAATGATTTGTGCAGAATGTGGAGCAGCAGGTAATGGTGTCTCCTCACGGCTCAAGGGTGACCGGGTTAAACCTCTCTGTGTGGAATTTCATATGACTATCATACCTTCCTTTAAAGTGCTGGCAAGTTGATTAGTGACTGTAAATTGCCTTTGTAGGTAAGTGACTGTGTGCTCATGGTGCTCTGTGATGTACCCACTCTCCAGGGTGGGTTCCTGCCTTATGTCCAGGGTTTCAGAGAGAGTCCTGAACAGGATGTGATTATTGAAATAAGTGGATGAGTGAAGAGTGAGAATTTCAATTAACTTCAGTTTCCCAGCCATCAATTCTTTATTAGGGTTGCGAGGAGGCTGGAGTCCATTCTGGTTGAAGGCGGGGTATACCCTGAATAATTTAACAGATAATCACAGGGTAAATACACCATTCACACTTATATTCATACCCGGGGTAATTTGGAAATCCGAATTAGCCTAATGTGCATAACTTTGGACTGTGGGAGGAAATCAAAGTAGCCAGAGGACACAGGAAGAACATGGAAGAACATGCAAACTCCACACAGATACACCATAACTGGATCTTCTTTCTGTGGGGCAGCAGTGTCAACCACTGAATGAATGAATTCTTGGTCAAAAAGATATAGAACTATAATTCGAGGCAATGTCGATCTGCTGTATAAATTTGGCTTACAGAAATAAAATTGACAATACTGACAATTACCAACAACCATCTGTGTTTGTATTAAAAGTTATTTGTAATTTTTTTTCCATAGTAATAGATGACAGAGATTTTATATATGTGCAACCAATATTAATACCTTAGGGAAAAGATATGGTTAAAGTCAACCACAGTCCTGAACACTTCAAGCAAATTAGAAACTTTGTTTTTATTGTATTTTGGGGTTTCTTCTTCCCAAAGTATTTGTTTGCATCTATTTCAACCATGAATTGGGTACATTATTAACAGTCAAGAGTTGATAGGTATGTGGTGGAATTAAATTCTTGGGATTATTCTTCATCATACTCTTTTTGAATATGTTACAGTTGACAGTTTGATTTCCTTCATGCTTTTCAGTGTTTTTTAATCAACATTTCTTTTATTATTTTTATTGTTATATTTTCGACTTTAGTTATTTGTTTATGTTTTTTTTATGAGTAATGTTTCTTGTACACTGTATTCTTACATATTCAAAAATAAATATTCATTTATTTCAAATAATCTTAAAATTATATGAATTGTATGAAATATATGAAAAAAACAATGAAAATAACATTAATATATTAACCATTAATATATTATTAAGGAAGTACAATTTAGTAATTCATAACTATTGACCTATAAAACGTAAAAAGTTAATCACTGCTTGAATGGTAAATTGTAATTACGGTATCTAAGGTGTATTTTATAATTACTATGGCTCCTTTTTATAGTCATAGTACGTTTAGTCATTGCAGTGAGAATGTTAATCCTGTGGGTAACAAAACAAGGCAGACATGTTGCAAATAAAATTATATTTAATTTTAACTGGAAAACGGACATTTGTAACATTACAATTTGCAATCAATTTCACAGGTCAGTTTCTTTTGAGAAGAATGATAGATACAAAATGGCAAGTATTGAGTGCACTTCATATTCAAACAATCTTTTCCTTCATAAGGCAAAAGCAAGTCATCACAAGGGTCCATACAAATCACCTTCAGGCACAGACACGTTATGCTGCATAATCACCAGCAGGGTAGCCTCAGAAAAAAGATTCAATACTCTTTAGAGGGAAATACTACAAAACAATGCTCAGAGAGTGCAAGGGTAAAGAACTACATTTCATTGATATACTTGACATACTCTTATTGGAATTAAAGATTTGTGAATGCAGTCCAGACAAAAAAATAGTTTTTTTCTATGAATCTGTCAAGTTTCAACTGAAAGATGAGTGGTTGTAATTGGCATCCCTATTGGCAAGGTTTGGTTAAACATGCTCGCGCTGCTAATAGGCTATGAAACCCCAGAAGTTAACATAGCTAACTGTTGAAAACAGCAGGATTCTATTGTTGGCCATTTGAGCTAAACCATTCTTTTTCTTCGGCACGTGCAAAGGCTTTACCACATGTCCTGAGGATTGTTGATGCACAGTGTATAAAAGACTTGCATCAACAATCCGCAAAAGTATAAAAGAGAGTATTAAGATTGAGAGCAGGAAAACTTCATTAAGGCCTTCACTTATTTTCAGCCATATTACAATGAGCATACACATTAAGCATTCTTTCATATGTTTATAACAAACAACCAAAAAAAACAAAACAAAATTGCACCCGCACCGACTCACTCACTCATTCAAACACACACACACACACACACACACACACACACACACACACACACACACACACACACACATACACACACACCCACATACACACACACACACACACACACACACACACACACACACACACACACACACAAACTGCATGGCATTATAGAGGGTTTTCACCCTAAATACAGTTGTAAACATGGAATGTTTAAATTCACAATAACAGTCACTGAAGTAATTCTTTGTCTATGGTATGCTTAGGGTAGAAAAAAAAGAAACACTGACAGTGACTCTGCAGACATTACTATTGCTGGTTAGACTGGGTGTGACAGGATGGCACAAACAAGCTACAAATAGTTCTTCTGAATGATAAAATCAAAACAATCGAAGACATCTTGCATGTAAATAAGGCAAGTCATTAAAGGGTTACAATATATTACTGTACCATGATCTGAAATCATATATGGTTACAGTATCTACCATCAACAGGACAACAACAAAAGTCTATAGTTTTCAAAGGCAAAGGAAAGAACTGGGCAGGCAGAAGAATCCAGGTTATGCTCCTCACTTATCAAACATGCTGGCATTGACTTAAAGACCTGACAGGGGTTATAAATATAGTCTATCTAAAATAATTATGTTTTTTCTCTTACTTGCAGCAACACACTCAATTTTGCAAGAGAGCTTTTTATCATGAAGTGGAAAAGCTCATGCGAGGCGTTTTGGCAACATTGTTAAGGGAAGGGTGAAAAGAAAACATGGTTGGTTTAGTGCTCTGACAGAGGAGGTGACCTTTTACTGACCTATGTGAAGCCCTCTATTGTTCACATGTGCTGAGTTAAAAAGGGAGTTCTAGTACTCTTAAGGCCAAATGACGTCATAATGACGGCATAAGTTCCTTCACAGTGATCACCAGAACTCTCAAGGCTATTGGACATGTCATGTTCAGTGTCTAGTAGTAGTTGTAAGACAAGGCAACTGGACTTAAGCTAAGTCTTTCATAGTATGTTGAGCTACTTTATTTGGTGCTTTATTCCTAATCCTGTTTGGTTCAGCTTTGCTTATTATTATTATTCCAATAAGACACAATATAAAATTAAATTGGGCCCTAAACTTACAAAAGATTAGTCAGCTGATGAGACTCACTAGACGAGTGTTATCAGCTTAAATACTGCGGTACAAGTTCAGTCAAAAAAAAAAAAATCGATTCACGCCTGAATCGTGATTCTTATTTATTAGCATTCTGAATCAATTTTAAAGAACACGTTTTTTCGAACATTTCCAATCTTACTCACAGCGCGTACCATTTGTCCAGACTTGGCCTCTGTTGTGAATTGTTCCAGTGAGTGGCAGACACAGAACTAGCTTTTAGCCTAGCTTTGACATGGTTGAGGAAAAAGGAATACAGCCAGCGCCGTCTTTGCTGAAGGCAAATACTTGCACTTAAGAAGGTAAGAAGGAGCTTGACATGACGTATGCGGTGTGCAAAATAAAAGTCAAGTATTTCGGGAGCACTTCAAATCCCTGAGCCCACATCTTACGCCATCACCCTGAGCTAAAAGAAACGGACCAGCAGGCACGACCAACTCCTGACCAGCACACACTCCAAACTCCAAACCAACTCAGAACAAGCAAAGCGAATCAGTACATCTATGAATGTCTAGTAATATAATTTCTTCCTGTCTTATAGAAGAGTTGTTCCTATCCTATAGAAGAATGTAGTTACTCATGAAATTGGCACCATTTGTGTGTAACATCAAACATCAGTCTGAATCCAGATTCAATTCTGAATCGAATTGTCACCCCAAAAATCGGAATCAAATTGCAATTGTGATTCACATCCTTGGTAGATATGTAGGGTTTCGGTCATGCTGAAAAGTAAAACGTCAAGCATCATATTAATGGTGTTAAAACAAGTATTTGTGCAAAAACACAGATTACATTATTCATCCTTACTCCAAAATGCATTCAATCAGCCAATTCATGTCTGCTTCCAAAAGGACTTACCAATCTTTTAGAAAACTTGTGTCTAAGCAGAAAAATCCTGTTAGATTCATGAACATTTCAGCAAATTCTTGTTCTTCATACTCACATGTACACAGGGGCGGTTTCTTCATAGGGCGATTGGGCGACGCACCACCAATCGGGAAAAATTTTGGAATTTTTTCTTTCATATTCTTACACAATATGAAGGTAGTTGTGACTCTGTGACACTAATCTGTCTCTGCATGACATTGTCCAATTAGTGTAAGGCCGTGCGTCATTTGGTACCGCCAACTTTTTGGGCGGTTTCACACCGTTGGAAAATCGCCCAGCTTTCTCTCATAGACTTTAATGTAAAATGTGCTTTTTTCAAATTTCAGGCGCTACAACGCAATCTCTATGAGTTCCAGGAGGGCTCGCACTAACGTGCTTTCGTCATACGAACGTTAAAAAAAAAAAAAAAAAAAACTAGAATCGCACCACTACCAGGTCTGTAAACCATGGATGTTTGTTTAATAGTTAAATAGTTAAAACGTTTTAGGGCAGTAGGTTAATGCCTGTTAATTTTTGTTCATGTGTTTATGAACAAATATATCATCAGCAATTAATGAATTCTGCTTTTGTGACTGTAAATAGGCCTCTTCTTTCATAAATAACCAGATTGCAAGATGTGAAGATCCACACTGAATATACT
>JBCNYG010000013.1:10921710-10936734 GCA_039654305.1 Porochilus rendahli | reverse complement strand
GCTCTACTTTACTGTATCGAGCACTGTCTTACGGAAAATCGACTAAGGACTTTATATATATATATATATATAATTATAAATGAAATTTAATACCAGAACTATTCTAATTGGTATTCAGAGCTCAGATGAAACTACAGCATAAAATATTATTTAGAAGTTACTCAAGAGTTATGTGCCTCATGTGTGTGATTCTGACTCATATTTAAGCACTTTTTTTTTGCATGATACTAGATTGAGGTATTGCGGTGTAGTGATTAGCACTCTTAACTAACAGCAACAAGGTTCTCGGTTTGAGCCTCACGGCTGAGCTGAGCCTTTTTGTGTAGGGTTGGCATGCTCTCTCTGTGACATGCACAGTGGGTCAAATGGCTACTCTAAATTGTCCATTGGTATGAATGTAAGTGTGAATGTTTGTTTGTGTCTGTGTTAGTGCTGTGATAAATCAATGACCTCTTTGGTGTGTATCCTGACTCTTTCCTGAAGTCAGTTGCGATTGGCTCAAGCTTTCCCCACCTCAATGATGGATAAGAGGTATAGATTTTGGGTGGATATGGACTTGAGTGAGGCACAGTATTAAGTCCAGAGGCACTGTATGACTGATGTAACCACAATATATCATGCTGAAATAAATGTTTTAGGCTTTAAATATTCTAAGATTAACCCATGGAATGCAAAAATTAAATATATACAATACTTAACAAATTTAGTAAACAGTCTGTAATAATTAAAAGAAATGCAAATTATTTTTGTCCGAGGATTTACTCATCTGGAGGACAATGATTCCAAATATTTATCTAAGAGTGTAGAGTTTATTTAAACAAAAAACAACAATATGGAAATTTGCTAATAAATAAATGAAAAAAAAAAGTAAAAAAAAAAAAAAAAAAAGATTGGCCATGGTTCAATATCTGAATTCACTTGAACCAATACGAGATTTAATTGATTCATGAATTGATTGCACAAAAGTTGTCTCCCAAGACACCCTTTTTGGAAAAGTTACAAACAGTTTGGTACACAGTGCTACAGAAACTGCGGAATAAATATTTAAAAACAATGCAAGCAAGAATGCTCACTGCTACAGAGGCCAGAGGAGACCAAAATATTACTGAGCTTTCTGATAAATTTAGCATTTTACACTAAAGTCAGTTGTTCAGTTTTTGTTCCTAATCAATAATAATTAAAAAAAACTAATAAAATGTGAATTGCAATAAACTTCAAAAACATTTGTATTTCTTTCATATAAAACAGGTAGTCTAATAAATTTGTTAGGCACTGTACATTCGGCATGATTCATCATTTTAGAGTATTGACCTTTTAAAGTCGAGATGACCAGACTTCTTGCAAATAAACTGATAAATTAAATTAAAGTAAAGAGGCAGCATGGTGGCACAGTGGTTAGCACGCTCACTTCACAGCAAGTAAGTCCTGGGTTTGAGCCCCATGGCCAATAGGGGCCGTTCTGTGTGTATGTTCTCCCCGTGCTTGTGTGTTTCTTTCAGGCTGCCTGATTTCCCCCAATAGTTCAACTCTTGCACTGGCCACTCTAAGTTGCCCATAGGTGTAATTGTTATTGTAAATGTTTGTGTCTGTGTTCAAGGTGTGCTTTGCCCTGCACTTCAATTTAGATGTGAGCTTCCCACATGACCCTAATGGATAAGCAGTAGAGATTCGATTCATTGGTTTGCAGTTTGTAATGATTTCCACAAACAGCTGTTTCACATAAGTCCATCACTTCCTAAAGACAAATTTCCTATATTCATTTTTTTCTTAGAATATCAAGTCTCGCAAAAAGAAAACAAAAATCCTTTATGTCACATCTGGACTGCACCCAAGTCATTTTGTATCAACCTGTCGGTCTTTAAGGGATCTATCCCGGAAGACTTACCATGTGGTTTGATGTTGACGTTGTATGCCAAGGGCACCTATAAAATGTGTGTGCGCACAGAGGCATGACACAGCTAAACATCTGCTAAGTGTGAGAAAGGGGTGTTTGAGAAACTATTAGTTTATACATCTAAGTTTCTAATAAAGTTATACAGTTAGTTTAAAAACTAAATGATTGAATGCAAATTATAAGTGAAAAGATGTCATTTGCATTTGATTGTAATTTGATTGTAAATGCTTAATTACAGTTGTTGCAGTACAGTGATAATTCTGACCTCTTGGAAAGCAAATCTTTAAATTATCATGACTACATGTTTCGATTAAAAATACAGTGTAACACATAAAGGTATCACGGACATCCATGGTGTGGAGAATAAAGCACTGGGAGTCCATGAAAAACAAATGCATTTATTATAGTGATGGTTCAAATGTTTCATGGTTTTACTTTTTTAGGTTAAATTAAGATGCAAGTTTTTATTGGTAAAAGAATATAGAAATATGCCCGTATTATAATAATAGTTTAAATAGTCCAATCATCCATGCCATACTGCAAGCTGGCTGGGCTTTTTAAACTGCATTTAAACATCCATCTATCCATTCATACATTAGCTTTACCACTTATCCATCACGATCATGGATGAAGCCAATGCTGGAGCCAATCCCATCTGACTTCAGGCGAGAGTCAGGGTACACTCTGAACAGGTTGCTTATCTATTACAGTTACAGCTAAAACAAGCAAACAACACCTATGGTCAATTCAGAGTAGCCAGTTGAGATAATGTGCATGTCCTTGGACTGTGTTAGGAAAACAGAGTACTCAGGGAAAACCTCTGCATGCAAGTGAAGAATATGCACAGAAAGGTTGAGATTCGAACCCAGACCTGTCCGCGGTGAGGTGACAGTGCAGCCCACTGTACCAGTGTGCCCTCCGACGTGTATGTAATTTATTCTCATTATTACTTTATTTATCTTTCGTAGATTTTTTTTTTTTTATCCTTGTCAGGATTTCAATCAATTGTGAGTAAATCAGGACATCATAAACACAATATCATTCTCATCCATACTTTGGCATTTAGAGTCACCAGTTCACTTACCAGCACTTTTTTGGGAGGTGGAAGAAAACCAGAGAACCTGTCAGAAACATGGATGTCACATGGATGAAACATGGAATACTTTATATAGACTGTTAGTGGATCCTAAATTCACTCCATGGACGCTGAAGCTGTAAGGAAGCATTACCCTACACTGTGCCACAACATAGCCTTTTATTTTAGCATAATTTTAATAATGTTGTAATTTTTTAACAGCATAATTGTACCTTATTTTATTTTTTGCTGTGCAAATATGCTCAGTATTAGGCAATCTTTCGGTTGGCTTTCACTTTTAACCAATAATGTATTTCATATACAAAACAATATAACAATAATAACAAGATATTTGTTCAAACCTAAGGATCTCACAGCCAAAAGGTCCCATTTCTGACTGCAACACTGTTAACATTGCAGTTATGTGTCATGCACAGAATGTTATATTATTTACACCTCTTAAAAAAATCTGTGACCAGCTTTATGTTCTACCTACATTATACTCTTGCTGAGGATTTCTCAATCTCAGGCCTAGGGAATGACTTCTCTGCACAGTATCAAGGTTTTTGCACTTCTCAAGGTTGCCTAGCTCATTATAAAGCTCTTCGTGTGTTAGGTCAGCTCTGTTGATAGAAAAGGAAACTTTTCAGGCTAGTTGAGAAACCGTGTGCTTGGAGGTGGGATGGAAAATGTATTGTTTAATGTAAAGAGTAGTGAGGGCATTATCTACTCCACATCATCTACTCAGTCATGTCTTTTTTATCTGCCCCTTTGGGTTTGAGGGAGGGGGGGGGGGGTGAGGGAGGTTACTGGGGGGCTGTTTGGAGGAATCTGGGTGGGGTGGTCAGGTGTCACAGATTAGTATTTAGTAGTTGCATAAGGTAAGATGACTGACTGGGTTTTATGGCAAAAAAAAAAACTTTTTTCCCTTTTATTTTTATTTATTTATTTTTATTAAACAAACAGGGATGTAATAGTGAATAAAATACAATAATAGTTATTTCAAAATTTAGAGTTATTGGGTACAAAAATAATAATAATTCTTCTTGCTGTGAGTTGATACACATAAATAAAAAGGTATTTTAGCCACATTTTGGGTCATCTAGTGATGACTAGCATTTTGCTCTTCTCTCACTGTGAGGGTAGTTAAACCATACAAACGATAGGCTTACTTACTGTAAGGTTGATGCAACACTACATTATTAATGCATGTTTGAAAACATCAATTACTCAAAAGGTTAGTTTATTCTGCAAATCTCAGTTTTGTTGCCTTTTAATAGTAGATGGGGATTTGGCCCACTTGTTAGGAGTTAAAGTTAGTAGTGGATTTTAAGTACAGCGTTGATGCATCAAATCCACACCATAGTTATAGACTCTATAGGGAAGCAACTGGTCCACTGTAGCAATGCAATTTTGATGTTTGATACTGATAATCTATAGGTAACCTTATAATCTACATTTGTTAACTACACATGTCACAGTAAACACACAAACCACACCGGACAACCAAAACCCCTCGCACTTTATAATGTTCTAACAAAAACATTGGCAGCAGTAATAATAATTAAAAACAGCATTTTAAAATCTTCATTTGTATACTGTATGTCTTATTTCTAAGGAATCAGATGCCAGTCTGCTCACAAATGTAAACATGTGTATAAAATCTCTAAATGGTAAACTCCAGAAACAAAACTCATCAAACATGCAGAGCAAATGAAGTCAGACAGAGAGACAGTGCTGGTACTTTGTTTCTTTATTGGCTGTTTCATTTTTCTTCTTTGCTTATGCCTTGGGGTATTAGAAACATAGCTAATAATTTCCAATGCATTTCAGTTTAAAATTCCATTTTTCCTTTACACAAGTATTTTATATGATATTGGAGAAGTTAAAAAAGAAAACACATTAAACTGTCTAGTACTTTTATTTGATTGTGGCTCTGTTGCTATATCTCTTTATATGACATTAAGAACCTTGCTGTAAAAACAACAGCCAGGTGAGACCTTGATTTCTGCCGTCTTGAGCTGTTGGCTGTCAAGGTGAATGAGAGCCTGCGGTCTTTATCGTGTCCGTTCAGTGCCGGCGCGTGCTGATAGCTGGCTTTTGAACAGGTGGTGGGTCTGTGTGGTGCAGCAGGTATGGCTAAAAGCCTTCAAGCTAGAAAGGTCAGAGTGTGCATGGATGAAGAACCATTTAGGACACATTCTTCTCGAAGGTCACAGTGACATGAAACAACTTGATTGAAGAGGTCAGAAGGGACTGGACTGCCTTTAAAGACTTTTTCCTGTCTCTGTCTAGTTAACACTGTGTGTGTGTGTGTGTGTGTGTGTGTGTGTGTGTGTGTGTGTGTGTGTGTGTGTGTGTGTGTGTTTTGCCCCTAAACTTGTCACTTGGGTTAGTCTTCTCAACAACTACTTTCTTCCACATTTACAGAGTGGTGTCAAATCAACATGGCCATACACTTTTCATACAGCATAAAGTACCTCTTCTGAGGTAATAAATGAGTTTATAACCATATTGACCTTAGATCAGTTAAGCTAAGTGCTTTTGAATTTACCCTTTTTGGATCAATAAAGGATTATCCTATCTTAAATCTATAATATCGATCATACTTATCACTGATATAACAAAGTAATCATCAATAATAGTGTTGCTTCTCACATAAGTTAGGTTAGCTGGCTAGCTTGGTAATGCTAATGCTTAGTAGCTACTCGTTTTTGTCCACTCTTGTTTACTGCAATTTCAGTTAAGAAAGTTGCATGAATGTTTGAAGTTTATGAGACTGCAGCCCTGTAGTAGACATGCAAACATGTACTTGTAAAAGGGCACCTAAAGTAGCATTTTTATGAGCTTAATATGCTCTGACAACTAATACGAGGTCCGTTGGTGTCAAATCGTAAAAATAGTGGCAAAATTTTTAACAGTCAAAAATGTTGTCATGATCATCACACTTCTACTTAGGTCTGTCAAGATCATCGTGATTGGATCCCACAACCCCCACACTCATCACTATTGTTTCAAACCGTGAACATCGTCGCCCCAGTGTAAACCCACTTTCAAGGCATCACAAACAGATTTATTCAGCATTGTTTATGCAATTTGTGAAGAAGCTTAGGGTATAATATTTGTTCAGTGTTCATAGAGCTACTTGAAAGCCCCTGGCATTTCCCAATATAAATTGCATAATATAATATTACAACCAGTATCATCTATGAAAAGGGCTACATTTGTTCACTAAACCACTTTTTCTTCCTGACTGGGACACCCGCCATTTCCCACTCACTGCCAGCTCTCCCCTCCAACACAACAGCAAACAGCTTAGGAGGATGTAAGTGAAGTACTTCTTTCAGAACATATGAAGGCAGCCATCATGTTTTTTGTTTTTCGTGTGTTTTTTATTCTCAGGTTGTGTCACAGGGCAGCGTAACCCACTAAAAATAAAAAGTTATCCTCCTTTTTCCCGAAACATGAGCCTAAAGACCACAAATGACTAGTCTACTGTGATTGACAGGCATGAGACAGTAACACCATCCCACCCACCCAGAGAGCACTGCCAATTTTGTTCCCATGGTTCCCGGCGATGGATGGATGTAGCATTGTCAGGGTTAATGACATTTTATGTTGTGACTTACAAAAGAATTTGACATGGCAACTGGATTTCTTAGCTCAGTTGGCTTCTGCTGGGTCAGTGGTAGAACCAGGTGACATTTCAAACATCCAAACTAGACTTACTCTAATTTAGGGTCAGGGAGAATATTGTCAGTCATTCTTTTGCAGTGTGCTAATGTTATTCAGCCCAGATAGTGTCACAACCATTAAAAAAACTGGTTCATCTGTTGTCATGTCACATGTTTTGTAACAATAACATTAATGGGAACATGGTAGCCTATGTTATACCTGTTTGTAGTAAGATAGCAAAATATGATTAAAATATCACTCTAGTCTTTGTTATTTGTTTTAAACGGAATACATAGATGTAATGAAGCCCAATAAACAGCCCTATTTAAACGTGATAATATACGTTTTTTTCCAAAATGATTGCGTGACTAAAACAGGATCACATTGTTAAAGGGTGCATTTCAATATGTAATGGCATCAATTTTGTTCCTTTATTTATCTGACAAACTGCTTCATCCTACTAGGGTCACAAGTCATTTTTGTAAGAAGGTGGAGTACACCCTGAACAGCTCACCAGTCCATCGCAGGGCAACACACACTCAACCTTTTACATTCACACTTACACTAAGCATGGAGAGAACAGGCAAACTTCACACAGAAACGCCTTTGTCAAGTGTGGATCTTATTGCTGTGAGGTGGACCCACCATGCCACCCTCAGCCTGAAGTTGCATAAGTGAATTCAAGAAAACATGTATGGCATGACATAAACAATATATGATAAGCAAAATTAATTATCTATGTGGAAAGAAGAAAATCATTAGTCACATGAGAACTGTCTGTCGACTTAACATGCTGAAAAATATCTCTGCATACTTTTACTTTTTACTCTCAGTGTTTCACGGTAGGGAGCATGCATGTAGAAGTGTTCGACTCTTCATAACTAACCTGGTGTACAGTGAGATAAAGGGAATGCAATTCTAATCAAAATGTAAATTCATTCCCAGTAATAAAATATTGTGCAAGTCTCTTTTACTTTTCTTAATCTCCTCGAAGCACTTTATCGGGCCTTATTAGTGCAAAGTTGTAGCCAAGACTATTTAAATTATGAAAGAGATTTATTATTGTTTTGTCTAGCTGTTCCTGATTGAGATCAATTATATTTTGTTATCACGGAGAAAACTATTTGGAAATCATTAGCTCTGTAGTCATCTCCTTATTAAATCCTTCTCAGGTAAGGTTTTTAATTAAGCAGACTGTCATGTGCATGTACACAACTCAATGGGGAATAGTAAAATACCCCTCTTCTCTAATTTATTTTGCTCTTCATGTCAAAGGGCTTCTTTATGTGTGTACAGGCACACAATCACTAATGTCATTTCTGTTGTCAGCATAAGTCTGGATCGAGCGGGAGGTGCTGTGTTGACAGGTTGTCTTTCCTCCAAGGAGATGTCAGATAAGGACAGCAGAAGGTTGAATCCTCCATCACTATCACCCCTCTGTCTCGCTGTCCCTCATCAGC
This sequence comes from Porochilus rendahli, assembly GCA_039654305.1. NCBI lineage: Eukaryota > Metazoa > Chordata > Actinopteri > Siluriformes > Plotosidae > Porochilus > Porochilus rendahli. The sequence continues at coordinate 10,928,630 of JBCNYG010000013.1, read as the reverse complement.
ATGCAAAGGGACAAGACGCTTAATGTCAAAGTAATTTTCTCTACTCTAGCTGCATACTGAGTAATGTGGGATAATGAAGGTATTTGGGCTGCTGGCAGGACGATGTTGAGGACTAAGATGTTGGGTTTTGGAAAAGTTGTGCTTTCCTAGCTTTAAAGAGTTGTGCTCTAGAGTTAGGTCTAAATGCCAGTTAAGTATGAGATTGGTGGGAGAGTGACTGATACCACTCTAAAGTTATTTTTCTCCATATATTAACACTTAACTGCATCACAGTAGCTGTGAGCAAACAGTGCATCAATGAGCAAATGCAGCAATGTAGCAATGAGCAAATAACTCATTTTTGTATGAACCAAAGTAATTTTAATCTGTTCTGTTAAGACATTTTCATAGCATATGTATAAATTAATAAAAAAAAATAATTCAGGATTAGTGCTTTACCGAGAGGGAATGATATGATTAAATGCGCATCTTTTTTTAGGTTGGTAATTTGCTCACTGCCAAACCAGATATGAAAAAGGAATGTCTTTCAGACATAAAACAAGAACAAGAACATTACGGTCTAAGCATTAAAAAATAAAATTGTCTTGTAGCCTGCATCACAGAATGACCTAAACAAAAAAAACCAAACTGTGACTGCGTGCCCTGAGAGTGGCACGGTGGCACAGTGGTTAGCAACTCTGCCTTACAGCAAGAAGGTCCTGGGTTAAAGTCCCAGGTTTGGGCTTGCATGTTCTCCCTGAGCTTGTGTGTGTTAACCCAGTGTTAGCTGACATAGGCACAGCCACCCTAGTAGGATTAAGCAGTTAAAGTGAGAGAGAGGAGTGCATGCGCTGGATACTACTGCCTTGAAAAAGTACGGGTGCATAACTGAGGACATTGAAGCAATTTTTTGCTGCAATTAATGTTAACAATTAAAGTAATTAGGAGCATGAACTGGACACCTGTACTGATGTCTTTCCATTAAAACTTATTTATCATTAGAAAGCGCTTACACTGGTGACTACTTTTATAGAATAAGTATCGCTTTAGAGAAAGCTTCAAGGATATGCTTTTTCTTCGTCAAACAATGTTATGACCTATATTTTTTATGTGGCTCAGTTGCTCTTTAAGTCATAGTGAATGTGTTATTTCTTAAGAAACAATAGTAGTAAGCACATTAATATAAACCTACCATATAAATTACAGCCAGAACTGTGAGCTGTAAGCCGCTGTTACAGAAAATTAATCAAGATCTCTTGAACAATAAGGTCTGAGAATGCAACAGTACAGCAGTGTGACAGATAACACATCTCCTAACTTCATATCTTTAGCATAAATGAAAATTTTCATCTTGGTCGTGCTTGCAATTAAGCAATGCACCAACCTGTATCCAGTGTTATATAAGAGACTATATAAATTAGACTGATCATAATCAAGAATTCTAACCATATTATGCCAAGAAGCAAAATAAAGATGCTATATTGGCATGATGAACAGTGTAACATAATGAAAAAGGTCTTAACTACACAGAGACAAGAAGCAGTCTCTAGAGTTTCATAGATTTATCGTGGAATCACTAACACGGAAATTGCATTTGAATCGTCAGTTCAGTCACTACCTGCTTGGCTGGGATTCAGATTTGAACATCTACAGTACATATTAAGTAAATAATAGCTTCCCTACTGCTCTAATTAACCAATATTGCATAGTTGCCTATAATTAAAAAAATAGGATCAAGGAATAATAAAGACTCATTTCTGTCTATCCCCATTTGGAATATTTTTCATGTGTAATTTTTTGGGTAAATACCAATTCTAATGTTACAGTCACAAAAGTTATTTGGTTTGACATTTACCAAGATCTCCTTGTATTCCCAAAAGACATTTTCAAATCTTTCCAGGGTGCAGAGAAATAAAGCGAGAGGGGGAAAATGAAATACAGCATAATAGCATGCAATTTTCCTCTTTATTGTATTTCCCTTTTTCTCTTTTTAATTTCTTCACTCAATATATACTTAAGCCTAATTTCTTTGAAACACTGTACAATTTTCTCCTCTGGAGTCCACAAAAGAGCCATGGAGGCATTGTACAATTGTGTGATTGACCTTTCAATGTGCGTTTTGAAAATTCAGCTGCGTATGATTGGGCTTTATATCCTGATTTATGTTCATAACTTTACGCACTTAAAGTTTTAACAGTGCTCTTACACAAGACCGAAAACAACAAAAAAAAGTTTAAAAGTATGCAGTTAAGTATCCCCATGGGAACGTCTGAAGTGTTTGTTTTGGGGTTCTCGTTGTGTGCCTTGTGTTCAGTTGTCACTGTAATTGGCCTGCGGCACTTCCCATTGCATACAGCTCATGCTTCATCAATAATCCAGAGGTAATCAAATATTAATGCTAAGGTGAGCACAGGTGAAGGAAACAGCATGGAGGTGACAATGGGCAGACTGTCACCCCTCGCAGTGGTAGATGATGGGGGAAGAGGGTGTTTTTGTCTATATATTATTCATTTAATGAGCTGCTTCGGTGACATTAAGCCAAACTTGTTAACCGGAAGAAAGAATGTTGAATACTGACATTGCGCATTCATTTCTTATCCAATTTTCCCTATTTATATAATGCAGTTTCTGAAAATATCTCAAAAAGGTCCTCTGCAATTTTCTGATCCTTACTGATTTAAAAATGTATAGCCAGAAAATGTGTCTTTTTATGTAAATATCTGCGATTTACAGTTTGTTTTTTATTAGGGCAAAATAAGAAAAACAAAGGAATAGGAAAAGCAAAAAGAATAGGACTTAAAGAAATTTGCATATCATTATGATGTAAGAAGAACCAGCTGAATAGCTATACCTGTTCAGAAAGTTGTGACTTTCATTAGGAATGTGATTTAAATGCTCAGCAATGTTTCCCATACTGACATACTCTACATGGCCAAAACTTTACAGACACCTGACGATCACATTCATAAGTACTTGACAGAAATGCTCTTGCTGAGGCCAGGACTTGAACCCAGGCTTTTGGCCATACAGTATAATTTATTCAAACTTAACATGAACAGTAAATTTAAGGAAATTTATTTTTGATTTGTCTAACATGAACAACACCTTAATAAATATGCTTGCAGTACTAAGGCCACAACAAATACTGTTAGTTAACGAAAACAGATAGGATGTTCCCATATTTTCTTTAATAACCCTTTTCTCTCCACTGTAACAAGTAACATATGCGTAAATGAGGTTTTTAGCCATATTAGCATGTTTCAGCTGAGCTACAGTAGGACTTAAGGTAAATGTATTCAAACACATTCAGTCTGGGTTCATCAGAGAACCTTATAAAATTATCATCAAGCAGAAAGCAGGTTGACCTGATATGCAAAAGAAGTCTCATGCCTTTTCATGCATAACTCAGCTCTTTCTAATTATCCACACATAGAGGCGGCACTCTTTAAAGGGCATTGAGAGGACATGCACACTGCTTATTCCATACACACCAACTGGAACTTTTTCCCAAGCATTTATTTATTGCAAAGCATATAAATGAAGGAAAGGGGTAGAATGGTCAAATTTGTGCGCAGAGTAAGATGAGTTGCTCTCAGACAAGGGGTCAGTCGAAGACAATATACCACAGGGAATGAAGCTATTTGGCAGGGTGAAAGAGATGGGCCCTGATCTTGTACAGTGGAGGACAAAGCCTTTCCTTCTCATGGTTGGTTAGACTAATCACCACAGGGACCTGCCCCCCACAGGCAGGTTTCAGAACAGGAGAGAATGAGAGAGACATAGACCTGAGTATGCCACGGAGCAGTGAAGGCTGAGGACCTTGCAGGACTGCAGCCTAATTGCCATTCTCCTCTTAAAGCAGAGCATTTTAATGCATTTTTAAGGACGGATGGGCATGGAGGACATTCATCATACTGCTAAGCATAAAATAGAAGCCTTCTGGAGCTTAACTCTGTATGTTAGTTATGCCTTGATTAACACTGCGAAATGGATGGGGAAAAGCACAGACACTAAAGGGGCATACATCTGCAAGATATGTTAACTGTTATGAACATACATAAAAAATTATTCATGCTTATTCCAAGTCAGCTGACATATCAACATTTTCCCTAATTTAATGTCAAATAAAGAAGATTAGTGGTGATGTTGACAGCTCGCTTGTCTGACACCTTTTATGCTGACTAGCTTAGACAAATGGCATGTGAACAAATATTGACAAGGAAACTTCTGTAAAGCATTAATACATCATATATATTTTACACAGGTGTTGCATGCAGTATTTGCAATCAGCAGAAAAATGAGCTTTGTAAGTTTTGTATTGTCTGACCCTAAAATGCAGTGAGTTTGGTTTCAATGTTTGGCATTCATCATTCATTTGCATCAGGGCAAAGGCAGGTTACACTCTAAACAGCTCTTCAGGCCGTTGCAGGAACACCCACAACCATTCACACTCACTGTCACACCCGGGGGTAATTTGGAATTTGAAGGGTAATTTTGCCTAATGTGCATGTCTTTGGAAGGAAACCGGAGTAGTCAGAGGAAAACCACACGGACAGGGGGAGAGCATGCAAACTCCACACTGAAATGTCCAAGCACAGGACTTGAACCCAGTACATTCTTGCTGTAAGGCAGACATGCCAAGCACTATGTGTCAGGGATGGTAAGGACTTAGATTCAGACCAGCAAAGGTTGGGGTTTCTGGGTTTTTTTCCTTACAAGGAAGTCAGGCAAAAGTCTTTCAAGGCGCACGGCAATAGCAAGGTCTGAATCCAGGAAGAGGTCAAGACAGGCAATATCAAAGTCCAAAAAACAGGCAAATGTTTTTGAAAACATGGGGAAAATAAGCTTGGTAGTGTACCTAAGCGGTACAAGGTGAACAGACTTGGAAAAATGATCCACAATAGTAAAAAAGTAGTGTTACTGTCAGATTGAGGGAGGCTGGTCACAAAGTCCAAGGCTTTGTAAGATCAGGGTATATTGGGGACAGGCAGGGGTTGCAGAATTCCAGATGGAGGTTGATTGGAAGTCGTATTCTGTGCACAGAACAGACAGGCAAGCACAATGCGGTGGACATCAGTCTTTAAAGATGGCCACCAGAATCTGCAGTAGTCTGAATGCCACAATGTCTTCAATTGGGGAGAATGGTGGTAACCTCTGGAACCTCATTTGATGTCAGAAATAGGAGAGGGCATCCAGCTTCCTGTTCTTGGAGCTATGGCAAAAAGAGAAGGTGTTTAGTGGTCGTGATGTATTCCAAATTCTTGTGGTCAGTCTAAACTAAAAAAGGGGTGTTGGTGCCCTCCAGCCAATGCCTCCATTCCTCCAGAGCAAGTTTGATGGCAAGTAGCTCCTGATTACCTATGGCATAGTTGCAGTCGGTAGGTGTTAGTCTGTGTGAGAAGAAGGCACACGGATGTAGCTTGCCATCCTTGCCTAAGCGTTGGGATAACACAGCACTCATGCCCACATCTGAGGCCTCCACAATGAACTGACAGGCAAGATCAGGCTGGATAAGGATGAGGTAAAATGTGTCTTCAGTTTAGCAAATTCCATGGCAGCAGCTGAATTCCAGCAAAACTTCTGTTTAGGAGATGTAAGGTTAGTGAGAGGAGCAGCCAATGTGCTGAAATTACGGATTAAGAAAAATTAGCAAGCCCCAGAAAATGCTGTATGTCCCGACGGGAAGTGGGTTGGGACCAGTCCAAAACAGCCTTGACCTTCTGCTGATCCATTTGAATGCCCCCTGCTGTGATGACAAATCCAAATTTTTTTTTTCTCTGTGTTGACAAACAGTTGATTCTCCAGTAGTCGCTGTAGAAATGGTCTGACATGTTGAAAGTGCTCAGCAAGAGAATACGAATATATCAAGTTATCATCGAGGTAGACAAAGACAAATTGATTTATCATGTACCAGAGGACATCACTGATGAGAAACTGAAAAACAGCGGGACTATTAGCAAGGCCAAAGGGTATAACAATGTATTCATAGTGACCTGATGGAGTACTAAATGCGGTCTTCTACTCGTCCCCCTCTTATTCAGACAAGGTAGTAGGCATTGTGGAGATCAAGCTTGGACGAATCTGTGGCACCTTAAAGTAGTTTGAAGGCAGAAGACATCAAAGGAAGAGGATAGCAATTCTTAACTGTTACCTAATTAAGCCCTCGGTAATCAATACAGGGACAAAGGGACCCATCATTCTTGGCAACATAGAAAAATCCAGCACAAGCTGGGGAGGAGGATGAAAGGATTAAGCCAGTGGTCAGGGAATCCTGGATACACTTTCCATGTTTTCAGACTCAGGTAGTGATTGGGAGTACAGGCAATCACTTGGTGGTGCAGACCCAGGCAGAAGATCAATGGCACAGTCATATGGATGATAGAGTCGTAAAGAAGTGTCTTTGGACCTACTGAAGACAACCTTGAGATCATGGTACTCAGGAGATGTCATGGACAGGTCAGGGAAATCCTCAGGGGAGCCGGCTGAACCCAGTAAGGTAGGGGCTGCACCGAGGCAATGATTAAGGCAGAAAGAACTCCAACCGAGAACCCTATTCCCACACCAGTTAATATGGGGATTGTGCTGAGCCTACCAGGGATAGCCTTATACAACTGAAGCCTGGGGAGAGTCAATCAGACGAATAATCAGGTTCTCCCAGTGGTTGCCAAATATGACGAGATACACTAGGACAGTGCTGGGGTGATCTAAGGCAGCTTTACCCCAGTTAAGCCATTGGCAGTTATGGGCATATCCAAGGGTCTAACTGGAATGCCGAGTTTAATAGCGAGTCCTGCATTAATGAAATTTCCTTTGGCTCCAGAGTCTATGAGCACAGAAACCATGTATCTCTGATTCTGTGAAATTGAGAACGCTGGTAACAGGGTGCAGGTTGTAGGGGAATGAGAAAGAGGGGTAATGCTCACCTGTAATTTCCAATTTAC
>JBCNYG010000013.1:10901288-10921610 GCA_039654305.1 Porochilus rendahli | reverse complement strand
GCTCCAGAGTCTATGAGCACAGAAACCACATATCTCTGATTCTGTGAAATTGAGAACGCTGGTCACAGGGTGCAGTTTGTAGGGGAATGAGAAAGAGGGGTAATGCTCACCTGTAATTTCCAATTTACGGGTAAGCGGCGACTTTTTCTGCACATGTGGAGACATGTTGGTGCTGATCCTCCACTTTCTCTCTGTGGGGGATAAGCGGGAGCGATTGATCTGCATGGGTTAAGAACCACTGGTTTGTGGAGATTGACACCTTGGAGGGCTTGGAGTGTAAACAGGCCAGTGAGAAGTCATGGGCTCCCTGGGCTCTTTACAGGACCCAGCATTGCACTCCTGGTGGTGATGCTTTAGACGTCGATCATTACACTTATTCCTGGAAACCTGTTGGCAGGTCATGAGTGGTCAATTCATCCTTAATGGTCTCAGACAGCCCATGAAAAAATGTGTCATTCTGGGCCTAGGTATTACAGCTCGTGGTAGTAACCAAGGTGCAAAATTTGATGACATATTCTGAGACAGAACGTAGTAGCAGAACTGCTTGGCTGTGTTGCACCTTGTGAATACTGAGGGGGACGTGATGGCTCCTGGCTTGGGCTTAATGCAAGCTGAACCTGTTGTAGTTGGGAGGCGATGTTGTTCTGAGTAACATTGGCAAACTGACTCTCATGTTTTTCCAGCAACTCACTGCCTAGTGAGAATCTTCTGTTGGTCAGTTCGTACTGTTAGGGATGGTAAGGACTCAGATGCAGACCAGCAAAGGTTGAGGTTCAGGCGTTTTATGGATATGAATAGACATCCAAATAATTAGGTAATTAAGGTAAGGTGTGGTGAACACAAAATGGAGGGAAAACAGACAAAAAAGGAAGTGGAAACCATCAAGTGGAGGGGCAGGATAAGGGGCACATGGCTGACAAAAACAAACCACATAGTACCAAGAATACAGCAGCTCACCAGTTGGTAGAAAAACAAAACTTAAAAAAGGAGTTCAAGGCAGATTACTGACACTATGCCACCATTCCACCCTGATGTTTGACAAGACATGTTGTAGTGGAGCATGATACTTAAAAAAACATGGATTTAATTTTTTTATGGCTGTATGGCAGTCACATGTCAGTCCGGTGTCTATGCATCGCAGTGTTAATTAGCTGATATGCCTTACTGAGTTGCATGACTACAGTTTTCAAAGATGCTATTATTCATAACATCATAAAGCAGTTTTGATTTTTGAAAACGTTTAAAGTTCCAAACAACCAAGCACAACAGATTAAAATAGTGTGACGGGACGAGCTCCATCACGGCAGCGGCGTGCTGCCAAAGAACATTCTATATATGTTTCCAGGTTTACTCTGAATTTGCGCTGTGTATTCGGTAAGGTGTTGTTTGCCATAACCACCAGGTCACTCCTCATATTCCTTCCGCATCCCTATCAGCCATTATATGTGCACTTTGACATCAACGCTGTATCTGGTTTTGTCACGATCTGATAATGTATCTTAGAACACCCCCGAGACTTGTTGGTATTGGTTTAGTCCAATTTCAAGGATGTGTTTTACAGAGATTTAAGCAGCATTCTTTCATTCATTAAGGGGGAAGCCAAGAGAACAAAGGCTCATGGGAACTCTTGGCCTAAAAGTTGTGTCTTAACTGTAAGACGGTTGGTAAAGGCCGTAATATACGTTTTGACTCTTAAGTCATGTTTTTTTTTTAGTTTGGGATAATGATTTGTTTTCTCTCTTTTTTTATTTGTTGCTGTTTTTTTTGTAGTTGTTTTTTTGTTTAATTAATATTGTGGCATTTTGGCCTGATTTGGGTTAATAATAAACAGGACCCTTCTTCATCCAGTCTGTGTCTCCTGAGGGTTTACCACCTGACTCAAACTTCTTCGCTACGACTACCTCCTCACATTTGGTGGCAGCGCAACAGGAAACCAGTGGCAAGGCAGTCAACACTCATCACATTGTGATCACATGAAGCAAAGCTCCTGCTCCTATTACAAAGGACACGGTGCCAGAAGCCAGCACAGGTCCAAAGTCCGTGGCATTATCATATATACCTCAATCAGCAACAAAAGCCTGCATAGTCCACCTGGAAAGGCTTTTGACATCTGTTTACCCTTTACCAACCGATTACACAAGGAGCTGCTGCACCAGACCCAGACTCCTTGCTGGACACCTCTGGCCTCACTATGCCGCTTTTTTCAACACATTGGGGGTGGAAAGCTCTGAAGATGTCTCCCTATGTGGAAGATGAGGACATTGAACATTATTTAACAACATTTGAAAGACTGGCCGTAGCTAGAAGCTGGCCGCAGGATAATTGGGCCTTGTGCCCCTATTGAACGGTAAAGCAAGAGCAGCTTATGTTGCCATGGATTGCAATGACAACAGAGACTATGTTAAACTAAAACAAGCAATTCTGGACAAGTTCGAAATTAGCACTAAAACTTACCAGCAGAGGTTTTGCTCTAAAAACATCCCGGAGAGTGAGACGCTGAAAGAGCTTTAGGCGTGACTCAGAGACTTGTATGACAAATGGATAAATCCAAACATAAAAACAAAGGACCAGATTGCAGAGCAACTCATACTGGAGCATTTCCTGGCTTTGCTTAACCTGGATCTGCAGGTGTGGGTGAAAGAGAGGAAGCCGTAAACTTCACTGGAGGTGGTGAACCTCGTGGAGGCTTTTGTGACCGCCAGGCAGTTTAAGAAAAGATTCCAGTGGCGTGCTTAAGATTCCTGGAAGGGTCAACCACATTGGTCCCACCAAGACAAGGAGAATCAGTCCTCTGGTAAGTCTGTGGGTGTGACTGGTCGTGGGTTTAGGCCCTCTAGCAGCCCCAGTAACACTGTAGTTAGTTATACACCACACAACGCTCAAAAAATTGTTGTTTCCCATTGCTGTAATCAGAAAGGCCATATTAAACCAAATTGTCCACTTAATAAAGTTTCGGAGTCCAGACTGTATTACGAACCTGGCTCTTCTACGTCATATTCATGGGGATGAGTCTGAACATGTCACCATGAACTGCTCATGTCACCATCGAGATTGAGAATCAGAAATATATTCTGGATATAGTTGTTTCTGATACCTGCCCATATCCAGTGATTTTAGGCCAGAATGTACCCATCCAACCTGAATTGTTTTATGAACATTTAAATTCAGTTACTAGTTATGTGACGACAAGAGCTCAAGCCAAATTACAGCCAGACCAAGAATTGTGGTCAGAGCTGAAATTTGTTGGAACTTGTCCTAGATCGAAGCCGAAAAAGAGTAAAGCAGAAAAACGAATGGCTAATATTACAGGAACCTCAGGGCAAAATGATTTGCCCTCTCCTTCAGTAAATGGTAATTAAATTTTAGTGGAACATTTTGGCAGCTCCAGGACAAAGACCCCTCACTCACTGCGTGTTTAGCAGAAGTGAACTCACCCGAGAATGTAAGAAAAGCCATCGAAGATGGCAGCATATGCTTTGTCAAAATACAAGGGAGACTGTACAGAGTGAGCACTGATAAAGACCATCCAGTGGTCCCAGAGATCCTAAGAGCCCAAGTGTTGGACCTGGGCCATAACATTCCATGGGCTGGACATCTGGGTCTACAAAAAATGGAAGAGAGAATTGGGAGTAGTTTTTACTGGCCTGGGTATCATGGAGATATTACTAGAGTATTGTAGATCATGTCCGCAGTGTCAGTTTGCTTCATGCTCCAATAGAGGCTTAAAAGCCCCATTAGTCAATTTTCTGATTATTGATGTGCCGTTTTCACGTATTGCCATGGACATAGTGGGCCCTTTAAAATGAAGCAGGGGTGGCCATAGATACATCTTGACAATATGTGATAATGCAACACGTTACCCTGAGGCATTTCCCCTCAAGAACATTAGAGCCAGACAGGTTGCTAACTGCTTACTCCAGGTATTTTCCAGAGTGGGTATCTCTAGAGAAATTTTCACAGATCATGGTACAAACTTCGCAAGTAACACCACGAAGCAAGTGTACTCTCTGTTGGGGATACAAGGTATTACGACCGCACCATACCACCCACATATGGATGGACTTGTTGAAAGGTTCAATCAAACCTTAAAAGCCATGTATTTATGTATCTGAAACAGGGTCTGACTGAGACCAGTGGCTCCCCTATTTGCTCTTTGCCTACAGAGAAATCTGACAAGCATTCACCAGATTCTCCCCATTCGAGCTGCTATTCGGACAGGAGGTGAGAGGTCCACTGGACATCGTTCATGAGAGCTGGGAGGGGGACGCTTCTCGTCAGTCGACTTATGTCCTATGGATAAGGGGGAAGCTGGATCAGTTAACTTCCATGGCCAATGAACACCTGACCCAGGCACAAAGACATCAAAAGTAGTATTAGTAGTAAGTATTGGTATGACCGATCAGCTCGCAGTTGCAACTTCACGTCTGGACAGAAGGTGCTGCTGCTGCTGCTGCCGTCTTCAGAAAGTAGTCTGCTAGCAAAATGGCAAGGCCTGTATGAAGTGCTTTGCAAGGTTAGTGATGTTACCTACAAGATTGCCATGCCGGACAGACGCCGACGAAAGCAGATTTTCCGTGTGAATTTGCTGAAATGATGGATTGATCATCCAGCCTCTGCTCAGAATCAGTTGTGGACATGAATAGTAGATCAGCAGGAAGAACCAGCAGAGCTGTATTTCCTAACGAGTGGCGGACACTCAACCTGCCCTTTCATCACCCACCTGACACCTGAGCAGCAGGAACAGTTGAGGCACGTCACCCCTAGAGGTCTGTTCCATGACGGGCCAGGGCCAAAGAAAGATGGAGGACTTCGGTATTTGTATAGACTTCTCAAAGCTGAATAGCATCTTAGCGTTTGATGCATACCCGATGCCTCTAGTGGATGAGTTAGTGGAATGCCTGGGCAAAGCCAGGTACCTGAGTACCCTGGATCTGTGTAAAGGCTATTGGCAGGTTTCTCTCTCACCCCAGGCACAGGAGTTGAAGGCCTTTAGATCTCCATCGAGGTTATTCCACTTTAAAGTGTTACCGTTTGGTCTTCATGGAGCAGCGGCAATCTTTCAGCTCTTGATGGATCAGGTGCTTACGAATATGCAGCCGCTTACATTGATGACAAGGTCATACACAGCTGTTCTGGGAGGAGCACCTCACACATCTCGCTGATATCTTCCAGCGGATCAGTCATGCTAGGTTGGTGGTAAACACATCAAAATGTCAGCTTGCCAGGCCCGAGGTTATCTACCTGGAATATGTTTGGGGAAGGGGCCCCATCAGACCTCTGTTGGGTAAAGTGGATGCTATTCGCTGTTGCACACTGCCCTCTACCAAAAAGGGTGTGAGATGTTTCCTAGGACTGGTCGGCTGGTACAGGCGTTTTATCCCCAACTTTTCCAGTCGGGCTGCGCCCCTGTCGGACTTGATTCGTAAGACTTGTGCCATGTTCCAATGCATATACACCGTAATACAACCACATAATTCATGCAAATACTTTAAGTGTTCTGTTTTTTCCCAATGAATTCAAAAACAAACTTTTCAGTCTTACCAGTATCGCTACATTATCATTTCCTGGTTTTCCTTAAAGCATGATGCTCCATACTTCCACTGTTTAAATGTGTGTGATATGTTTTGGTTGTTTTTTCGTCCTAGCTTGGTTTGTTGTTTAGGCTGTAATTTTATTATTGCCTATGTTGATATTAAGCAGTACCAACTTAAGTATTGTTATTAAAGGATGCTAATGTTCAGTGTTAAGAGCAATAGGTTGACATTCATTAAGGGGGGCCAGTCAAGAGAGCAAAGGCTCATGAGAGCTCTTGGCCTAAAAGTTGTGTCTTGACTGTAAGAGTGTTTGTAAAGGTGGTAATATACATTTTGACTGTTAAGTTATGTTTGTTTTCAGTTTTGGAAAGTGTTTGTTTTCTCCCTCTCTTTTTTTTTTTTTAGTTGTTTTTTTGTTTAATTAATATTGCGGCCTTTTGGCCTGATTTGGGTTAATAAACAGGAACCTTCTTTATCCAGTCTGTGTCTCCTGAGTGTTTAACTCCTGACTCAAACTTCTTTGCCACGACTACCTCCCCACAATAGTTTTGTAGCTGAGTTCCTGTGTGTGTGTGTTTTGAAAAGAGAGGGCGTGTGAGAGAGCAGCCTGGGCTGCAATATAACCGGCTGTCATTTGGTGAGGTGTTTGATAAGAGAAGGTTGTGAGTTAACAAAAGCAACATTCAGACAACTACAAATTAAAATTATTCTATAACTGAGCTCCTGCTTATGATACTATTGACTTTATTTTAAAACAACTGAAAGGGCTCTGAGCCATGTGCTGCGTGTCAGAGTGTGTGTGTATTTTTGAGAGAGAGATTATGTGAGGAAAACATAAGTGCAGTAACTCATAAAGACCTTATAGGTAGCTCTTCTTCATAGGCCGTGCCAAAATCAATAAAAAAAATCATATAATAACATTGCACAGTAAATATGCATTTCATTATTTGCTTTAATATAATTTCATTGGTATTTATTATGACATCAGGTTGCTTATTATAATATTTATATTAATTATGACTTGGATTATTTGTAATTTTGTTTCCGTATCTATTTTTCTACTGAGCACTTGAGTTCTTGTATGCTGTTGTTTTGCCCAGTCTGACAGACTGGGGCATAGTATTACTACAACCACTTAAAATATAATCTTCTCCCTTTGCTGCTGTTGGTTTCCTCCGGATTCTTCCACTATCAAAATACATGCATATCAGGCTAATTAGCTGTTTCAAATTGCCCCTAGGTGTGTGTGGTTGTGTGTATTTTGTCCCTGCAATGGTCTGGCAAGCTGATCAGGGTGTACCCTGCCTTGACCCCACCTTTGCCCAGTGTAGGCTGAGATAGGCACGAGTCTCCTTGCGACCCTAATAGGATTAAGGTGTTTGGAAAATGAGTGAGTGAGTATATATCATATAACTTTACTGTACTTTACTCATCAGCTTGGGCTGCAGTGTCAAAGATGTTGTCTCAAATCTCCACTTCAATCTTAAACCGGGGTTATTATCTGATTATCAAATGTTCCTCCTGTGTATGCATTTTCTTTGAATAGTCTTGTTTTTTTTAAAAAAAAGCATGCTGTAAGGTGGATTATAATTTTAATTTGCCTCTAGACATGAATGCTTTTGCACAGTAATGTGTGAATGTATGTGTGGTGCCCTGATGAAGATGAAGCATTTCCTGATTAGATGAATGAATGAAGTAACGAATTTTGTCACTGTAATAACTGATGACGGGTTGGATTAAGCCATATGTTTATGTTTATGTACAGTATATAGGTTTAAACCAGTTATCATGGAATGCTTATCCAGGTGTCACCTCATTATATTTTATTATTAATTAAAGCATTGAACAATTTTCCTTGGAATATTATGTCAAGGTTTTGTTTTTTTTGCTGCAAATTACACATAACAAAAAATAGATTGAATGAGGTAAAAATGACAGCAACAATCCTTATGCAAAACAAACACAGCTCGATTAAAAGCATTTTTGATGTAGCGTGTGCTGAGACCCATTGTTATTCCTCTCAGGAACTGGCAAACATTTTCTGCCCACAGCAAGGAGAATCTTATCATGAAGTCTGACTATGCCAACACTATTACTTTCCAACACCTCACATGGAGTCATGGATTAATAACCTAAATGTAAAAGGGAACATGGGAAGGGCATGGGTACGGGGAAAATTAACGAGTGTCAAAAACAATGAATCTTTAAATGCCAGCCCCTTTCTCACAGCACACTGAGTAATGTGAGCTTCGTAGCCCTGTAGGCTCGGATCTCGTCTCTTGTCTAAAGATATTAGGCCTTTAAATCCTTAGCAAGAAGGCATGATCTACTTTATTGAGTATTACAGTGTTACATTAGGGAGGCATGATGGTGAAGTGGTTAGCATGTCTGCCTCACAGCAAGAAGGTTCCTGGTTTGAGCATTTCTGTGTGGAGTTTGCATGTTCTCCCTGTGCTTGCATGGGTTTTCTCCAGGTACTCCGGTTTCCTCCTAGTCCAAACACATGCGCATTTGGTTAATGTGCTCTTCCAAATTGCCCCTAGGTGTGGATATGAGTATGAATATTTGTGTGTGTGTGCTGCCTGCAATGGCCCCCTTTGCCCAGTGTTGGCTCAAGAATTCTGTGACCCTAGTAGGATTCAGCAAATGAGTGAGTGAGTGGTACATTGTAGTCCTGTGACTTTCAGAAAATCGCATGTAAAAAAAATTATTGTGTAACATAGATAACGCTTTCATAATTAGGAAAGCTAATGGATATCTCCTTTGCTCTTATATGTGGGTTGTGAGAAAGTAACGAGAAAGTCCTTGGAACTATGATAAAAGACCCTATTGTGTTTCTTTTGTCACATTCCTGCATGACGCCAACTTCAGTGTCATTTCATTCTTTAGGCTCACTTCATCCTTTGATGTTCCGTGTTCACACTGACTCTGAAAGGTTGAACTTAATTATTCAGCAGCCTTTGCAAAGAACTCTATGCAGATGGAGCATGCTGTAAAATATCACCATTATGCAACTCATCAGCGAGTATATATGGCAGAAATGCATGCAAAACAGAAGGGCTGGCATAATGAAAGGACAAGACATATGCATTCAGGAGCAAGCTTGTTTCAAAGTGCCTGACAGAACGAAGAACACAATGTCAAAAGATAGCACTTAAATGTAAACACGGTTAGATTAAAGGAATGTATAGAACAAAATGTTCTGCTATTACAATCTGCCTGACTCTCTCTCTCTCTCTCTCTTTCTTTCTCTCTTTCTCTCTCTCTCTCTCTCTCTCTCTCTCTTTCTCTCTCTGTTTTCCAGAGGCGGCAACAAAAAGCAAAGCGAAAGGTGAGTTGTCTTCTGTGTCTTTGCAGTCTGATGATTTATGTCGAACACAGTTCCCAATAAACTATGCTCCAATCCAACTCCTCTTATCTCCCAAAGGAGCTCAGATGCATTTACATAGCATCTGTCGACTAGAAAGCAAACCAGGGATGTTTGATAAATTGACCAGAGGAAAAGATTTTATGAATCCCATCAGTTTTTTTCACTTTTCTGCATTCATAAATAACGTAGTGGTGACCAGTGTAAGGAGAATGTCACACTCTTTCACAATGAGAATCCACAATGTGTGGGAAGCCTATAGACAGGATTTTAATCTATTCATTATTAGTATAGTCTTCTTTAGAGAAGAGGGCAGCCGTAGCCTAATGGTCAGAGAAGCAGCTTTGATTCCCAAACCAGCAGGAAAAATGTGTGGCGCTGGGGGAGTGAGGTGCACCATCCCTTCCTTCACCTTCATGGCTGAAGTGCCCTTGAGCAAGGCACCTAACCCCAACTGCTCTCCCCGATGTGTGTGGCAGCCCACTGCTCAGTGTGTGTGTGCTCACTCTGGATGGGTTAAATGTAGAGGCAATAATTTCCCTTGCAGGATTAATACAGTATAGCAAAATTAAAAAAATGGACTCATCAAATCTTCTTTAGAATGTTAGGAAACAGTCTACTCCATGATTCTCAGTTTACAAATATACGAAAGGTTTATGTTTAATGGTGTTGAGTGGATTATCTAAACAAGGGTGGAGAAATATCTTTCCTGAGCAAGAGTGAAACGCAGATTTTATGTTTTGACAATTAATTTTTATTCATAGTAGCACAGCACACAATGCACCTCAAGCTACCCATTTCATTTTTACAGAATCCTAAACATGCTAAATATAAATAAATATATAAATAAATAAACAAGCATTTTAAAAGTTCACTGCAAAATATTGAAAGAATGTAAAGGTGCTTTTCAGACTAGAATAATACACAGAACACCAAATCTCTTAGCCAGGGACTCTGTCTTTTTGTCCTGGTTGTAAACACAGAGTGCTTCATTAAGCTTTTTGCTAAAAGAGGATAATGATTATATACTCATCTGGTTTCATTGTGTATTAATGCATTTATGTATTTAAATGATAAGCAATTATTAAATGAGGCAAAATATGATATAGGGAATTTTTTTTAGTGGAGGGGTTGTCTGCCAATGGCAAAAGCCATGGTGGATGACACTCTCCTAAACCAAACAATTCTCTATCATGTGAAGGCCTATTATTAATTATAATTATTTTATTATTCATTTGAAATATTTTCAAAGTAGTCACATTACTTTGTTTCGTGTGCCAGTGCAATAATCAGTTATCCCATGGCAATGAAGCAATACCAATAATTATTTGATGGCTTTCTACCAATCACAAATGAGCAAATCTCTTAAATAAATAATAATATTAGTTACCATTTTAAGTCTCATTTTCTGAGTAACCAAAACCTGGGACTAGGGAGTACATTAGAAGTGATTAATTCATTATTTGTCCACCCTGAAAAAATACATGGCATTTTGCTGATATTTAGAGAGATGTTGATATTTAGAGAGATGTTGATATTAGGATGGACTTATAACTGATGAATGTCTGAAATGGACTGTCTAAATAAAATGTTACCATTTACATTTTGGTAACTATTTATTAAATAGTATTCATTTATTCAATGGTTTCCACATTATTGCTTATTTTTTTATTCAAAAAAGTGTTATGATTACATTACTGTAAATTATCACTGTCATAAATGTAGAGTTTTCTGGGAACTTCAAGTTCCAGAATCCCCTATATGAAACCACACCCATTTCCCTATCTCTCCCAAACAGATCACCCTGATTTGCTTTCATTCCAGTTAACTTCACCTGTTCCTCATTTGAACTGTGTATATCTACTGCAGGGTGTCATACACTCTTCTTGATGCTTATTAGCTCTTGCAATCTCTGTCAAACTTTTTTAAAATTATTTTTTTACTCCTGGTGTTTTGTTTGTTTGTTTTTAAATATGATAAATGATTATATACTACTTTATTTAATTAATCATTTCATGCAAGCTAATTATTTTAATTCAAAAACAAATGAGGCAGGAAGTCATGTTTTATTATTTTGTGTTATATATTAGTGTGTGTGTGTGTGTAAATGTTTAATTATTTTGTGTTATATATTAGTGTGTGTGTGTGTGTGTGTGTGTGTGTGTGTGTGTGTGTGTGTGTGTGTGTGTGTGTGTGTGTGTGTGTGTGTGTGCGCACATAATTCCTCATGCATAGAATAGATGGTGTGGATGGCAATGGAACTACACTCTAGCTCACAGCCCCAGAAGAGATGTCTCTTCAGTTAAATATTTTTTTTAATATACATAATTCTGCAGGTCTTTATTCTCCAGAACCTGTGTACGCTACCTAACTTATAAGTTGCTTTTTAAAATCACAAGGCCTTTTTAATTTTTTTTTAAAGAATTAATGTCAAACTAACCAAATCCAGGAAAGCTGTAATTAACTTGAGGGTTTAGCAATAGCCCTTTTTGAACATGAGGAAATGCTTCTAAATTTGCAGTTAAATCTTGTTTTCGAAAATAGTGGAGTACTTTCTTAGTATTATCCAGGATGTAATTATATTTTTATATATATATTTTTTTTTATAGATAAGATTTAATTATAAAGTTGTTTAATTTTTGCTTGTTTAATTTTTATTTATTCAAGTAGGTACAGAGTTCATTCTCTGATTTGATTACCAATTAAAAAACATTTAAATGTGTATAGTCTTCCTGAATTATGTTGTTGGTATCCATGGCAATATATCTTTCATTGCCATACTAGCACTTTAATTAAAATGTCTCTTGATAAGTATGAAGACTTATGAACTTGGCTCCTTGTTTAAATCACATGCACTTTTGATTTAGATGGGAGTGCAATTAATTAATTTAAAGACTTACAAAAGCTATTGCATGACCTCAATTCAGTGAGGTTACATTTGCATTACAAGCTTCTTCAAATTCCAATTTTTGGCATGGATCAGATCTGTCAGTCATTGTGATTTTTCATTCGTAGCCCATATCTGTGTTTTAACATGAAAACACATACCCCCTGCCCAGCATGTGCACATTTCTTTAATAATTTCTAGCATTACTCTGTTTCAGTAGGTTCTTTCCAGTTTTGCTTCAAATGATTCCCCAAATATCTATCATAGAAAATTAGACTTGTGGCACTTCTACATGCCATGTAAACAAAGCCTAATTTTATGATCTATTTAGTCATAAAAAAGGCATGTTTCTGCATTCATAAAAGATCTTTAATTGTACTCTAAATACAATCTTGTTTACTACTGCTCCAAAGTAGGTTTGATTATAAGACCAACAACAGCTTAAAAGAATGGAAAACTCAGGATCATGTCAATTTTTTAACAGTATTCATCCATAATCTATCCCACAGTCAGGGTCAGGAGAAGAGATGGACAAATGGATTATTATTACCTGGCATACCTAAAATGAAACGTCTCCTCCTAGTGGGGATTGCATGAATATATCCAGCATGATCTCATGCATGAATGGGTTCTGTCTAGACCCAGGCCCCTATACTCCACCAACTTTGATGAAAATCAGGTTAGTAGTTTTTGTGTAATCCTACTAACAAAAAAATCCAAATCCTTTAATAAATGCTTGCAATAAACCCCTGGAAACAGATCCTAATCCTGATTTGTTCCATAATGTTACAGGTCAGGGCCATACCCCATCCCTCTAACAAGATTGGTGAAAATTGGTAATCCTGTTTACAGACAACCAAGCACACAAACAAACAGATGCTGGGGAATTTAGAGCAGCCAGTTACACATAACTCAATGTTTTTATACTGGGGAAGGAAACCAGAGGAAACCCATGCAAGCATGTAAACATGAGAACATGCAGCGTTCACATAGAAAGGCTCCAGTCATGGCCAGGTTTGAATCTAGAACCATCTCGCTGCGAGGCAACAGTGCTAACCATCACCGCACCAGCGTGCCATCCCATTGTGTACAGTTTGTTTCTGTTAATCTGGTTTAAGCATGACAGTGCACAAATGACTATTTAAAGGTTAATGCATTACTTGTGGCTTTTCCATTTTGACTGATGTGTGTAATGGGAAAAAACAGTGGACATTTAAAAAAAGAGCTTCCCTGCAATCTGTGTTCACGTATTTCCCTACTGCTTTCTGCAAATTGCACCTCACGCTCCTCTGGGGATTTGAAAGGAGTTGTGCTGATAAGTTGAGTGAAATTGAGCACAGCGGCAGGTCATCCCCAGCAATACAACAAAGGCTCTTTTAGCTGCATTTTGCACTATGTGGTTGCATGAATAATATATCCATGTTTTCAGGCCTATGTAGAAAGGATTTCTTTGAATGAGTCACTGCCAAGATGCTGAGATGAACAACCCTAGAGTTAATATACATTTTATTTATTTGGGTATAAATCATGCGAGCAGTAATATCCTTTAATTTCACAGCTATTGCCTGTCTGTTTTTAGAAATCACTTTAAATTAGATTTTCTGAATTTTTTTTCTCATCCTGATGCTAAAATTTATCTATATGATGAAATCTAAACCTGTATGATAAAGCCTATTCTACTGAGCTTTGCATTTCATAATGAGATATTCCCAGAACATGCATTTTAGTACCACTAGGCAAAAAGCAATCAAAGATATAATTACCTTACAGATAAAAAAATTGAGTATCTTATTATTGTTTGTTCATACACTGACCTAGAAGAATTTTTTATGGGAAAAAATACTGCAGGTAATTGAGAGAATAGACCAAACATCACTGACAAAGGAAATGACTCAATTTTGTCTTCCATAAACAAACTAGAATTTCTGATTTAATTCTGAGATATGTGTAATGTTCACATTTGCTGAGGTGATTTATAATAATACTATGTTTTTGATATGCAGGAGGAGGCACACTGTGTGCCCTTCTTTCTCAGTAATTTCACATGAGATTGACTGAAGGCTGCTGCCTTTAACTTGCCTTAAAAGGCTTTTAGCAGTGGCCGAAACGGTACTTTTCAGAAATGTGTCTGGGTCTGTCTCCATGTTAAGGGAGTGTCTAAAGTGCTTTTAAACCACTGAGCTATTACAATTCAGCAGTGTGTCATTGCAGTGTCTGTGCCCTTCTCTTTAAAGGAGAAAGAAAAAGCACTCAAGGGCTTTATTCTAAGAGGCAGGAAATTCATTCCCTGTTCTGCTGACTCTTACCACCCATGGTGATAATTTAGCAAGGAGGATAGTGCACAGCCCTCGCATTAATATGGGCATTTGTGTTCTCTTCTTCTGGATTTTGTGTGCATATTTCTGAATAAAATCTTGTATATCTTTAGAAAGCAAACAACAATAATGAATATTATGTGAGAAAACACATCATGTTTATTATACTGTATACCTAATTATTGAATTAATCAATGCATAGTTACACTGACTAACATTTTACAATTGTACTTCAAAGGCAAGGTGGATGTCACTAAATAGAGCCTGAGACTTGAGCGTGCAGCCCTACCTGGCTGGCTCTTCTGTTAATTCTATACTGATTTCACAAAAAACAACAAAATTTGGAACGATGATAAGAACTTTTCAGTTCCCACCCAGTGGGTTCCCTCGTTTCGTCTGTCTCTCACACTTTAGTTTCTGGACATTTACTTGCCACGTGCTGAACCTAGAGCTTTCAAACTTGGTATACTGGGTCACTACTATGAGTTCTAGAATGAGTTTGTGTGTGAGTGACCTTGATCTACTTTCCAAAGTCACAGAGGCAAAACTGTATATTAGGTTTCCAGATATTTACTTGCTGCACTCTGAAGCTGGGACTTTTTAACTTGCTATACTTGTTCTATATAGGCATATAATGAAATGGTCCTTTCGGCTGGAGCATCTGGATAACTGTGTCAATTTATTTTATTTTATTTTTCTTAAGAATTGGGCGTTTTGTTTATCACTCTCTGTCAAGCTTGACTCAGCTTGTTCTGAGAAATAGGCCCCCAGTGCTCCTAGTCAGGAAAAAAGAGAGAGGCATGTTCAGTGGGTGAAAATCCCACTTCCACATGCTTCCACTCACATGTACTACATGGAAACATAAGACAAATAAACTAAAACAAGATTTTTATAATTTATTTTTCCATTTAAAGGATAGTAATAATGATAAATTTCCTACTCTAATTTACTTAATTTACTGCCAAACCATGAGACCGCTGATTAGATTTAAGGATTAATTACTTGATATCCACTAATCCCGAAATCACAGACCGCAGACAGCAGATCACATTGTTTTCGTGCTATATATACCAATTTATAATATGCCATAATTCATTATTTTCTTCCCCTCCTTGAATCACCACCTTAGCGTGGTGGAGGGGTGTGCGTGTCCTAATAATTGTGGGAGCTATATTATGCTTCTGGTAGGGTCACCCAAGGCAAACAGGTCCTAAGTGAAGGTCCAGGCTAAGGGAGGTTTGGAAGACTCTTATGAGCGAAATAAGTACAAGAAGTCAGTTTCCCTTGCCGAGGTCAACCCTGGAGCCCAGCCCAAAGAGGAGACATGGGTCTGCCCCCCACCACCTGTGGGAGGGGCTATAGGGGTCAGGTGCAGTGTGAGCCTGCTTTGGTTGATGCCCCTGTGACCCAACCCCTGGATTAAGCAGAAGAAGATGAAGATGATTATTTTATTTACAAACTGTATTTTCTTTACAGACTATTGTTTTCTGGTTAAGGAATTCATAAATAATCAAACGGTAATTAATGCATGAGGTAGGTTTCTGGGTGAAGTAAGATGTTTTGCACTCTTCAGTACTGTCAACCTGAGATAAATCAAACACATTCTTGACAAGTCATTAACTGAGATTGATTTATTCTACAGTAGTCATAAGCAACAGTAATGGAGTCTTGGCTCTTATATAATTACCTATGGATTTTCTCATATCTGCCTAAATTGAATTTCAAACAGCTGTCACAAAGTGGGAGAGAGTAAACAGAAAAGCACTATTTTATTACGTGTGAAGTGTTTATCTCAAAGTTATGATCTTATTGAGGGATCCTGCTATTAAGGCTGAACGAGCTATGATCACATACAAAATCCATCTTAGCTGCAATTTCCTGTGAAATCTAGAAAGGCCAGAGTGATAGAAGAACAATGCTGTGTTCATCACTACTCAAATGGAAATAAATGAAATCATAAAATGCATGAAGCACTAGAGAAATTAGATTTTGATATAAAGTCAGAAATTTGAAGGAACTGTAACTTTAAACTTGGGCTAACTCTAATGTTAAATACTGTTTTCAAATCGTTGTGAGATTCAGTTTGAAATAGACAAGTCTGATCCTGGGTTCTTCTCATAATTTTTTGTATTATGGAAGGTATTAAACCCACTGGAGGTCACTTGGGTGTGGATTTGTGACCAAACTGAAAACCATCAGTAAGAAAAGCTAAAAGACAAAACAAATTGTATATTTATCACGTAAACACACCACATGAAAAATATATAAAAATTGGCATAAAAGTAGTGGCTTACCTACAAAATTATAATGAGGCATGCTGTCGTAAAGGTATGTGAGCAGCTCCAGGTGGTGCAACATAAACATGTTTGCCGTATCTTCTGGTTTAAGCTTGTGATAATAATTAGATGCCGCAGCCATCCGTGGCCATGTGCCAAGGGTGTAAAATTGACTAATCTCTGTGTGGGAGGGATTGCATACTCGCTCTACCCTGTCAATTACAGTGACACTAGCCAATCCTGGCTAGTGTGACTGTATTTCCTCCAAATATAATACACTGCTCTTTGACGCAGCATGAGCAGCAGTTTGAAAGGATTCAGTTGTTAGCTTTCACCTTCCTAGGTGATAGCTGTGGTATGATAGGGGAGAGCTGTCTGGTGAATGGGAATTGGCAGGTGAACAAATAGGTGAGAAAATGTGTAAAAATCTAATCCAGTGTTCACCAAGCCTATTCCTGGAGCTCTACCTCCTTGATGACTTTGGCTCCAACACTACTCAAGCCTGACCATTTAATCATTGACTCAAGATGTTTTTGATAAATGTGTGGTTACAGATAAAACCTTTATGAAGGTATCCAGGAACAGGGGTGGTGATCACTGATCTAATCCCTTCCAAAAGGGTTCTGAACAGAAACAAGACCACATTCAGACTCAGTAATGGTCCATCTGCTATAGCCACACCACTGAGTTTGCCAAACCACTTTTGAAGGTGGCCATAACATTTGTAGCCTGAATAATATCACATTATATTTTCAGCATTTGGCAGACACCTTTATCTTGACTGACTTACGGAAAGCCTTTTTATACAACTGAGCAGTTGGGAGTTAAGGGCTTTGCCCAACAGCAGTAGCTAAGTAATACTGGGGCTTAAACCCCCAAGTAATCGAAAGCGATGACCCCTGAGCTACCACTCCCCTAGTAACAGCCACACTATATTGCTTTTTATTTAAAATAAATCAATAAAAGCCTATATGAAGAAACTTCATTAAGGAACAATGTAAGTAAAAAGAGGAGGGTATTCATAAAACTAATTAAGAAGTGACAGAATGTTCACCTTAATATTTGGTTTGAAGAGCTGACTTGAAAAGTCAGTAATGACATTTTTTTCTGTTGACTTCACCCACTTACTCATTTGCTGAACCACTTAATTCTACTAGGGCTGCTCAGAGGCTGGAGCCTAACTCAGCTGACATTGGGAAAAGGCGGGGTACACCTAGTACCATAGCATAGCCAACACACAAAGATTCACGCTCACATCCATACCTAGATGCAATTGGAAACAGCCAGTTATCCTAATACGCATGTCTTTGGACTGTGGAAGGAAGCTAGAGTACCTGGAGGAACAATGGAGAAAACATGCAAACTCTACACAGAAACGCACAAGCCCAGGATCTTGGGACACAAGATATTCTTGCTGTGAGGCGGATGTGCTAGCCACTGTTCCACCCTCTGATGACTAATCACAAATTCTCAGAAATTATATTTTTGCTGCTGTATTTTTTTGCCTCTAATGAGACAAGATATGCAATTTGTTTTATTGTACCCGATGCATAAAAATATATCAAATATGAGTCAAATATCATACAACCCCCACGACCCTAATTAGGAATAAGCGTTTCAGAAAATGAATGAATGAATGCCATACAGTTACTATCCACAGAAAACAAAGTAAAACAGTTTTTGAAGCAATTTGTAAACAATCAGATTTTTTTATTCATTGATGCATTTTCTCAACCGCGTAATCCTAATTATGGATGCGGGGAGGCTGGCACACATCTCAGGTGAGGGCAAAGTACACCCTGGACAGCTCGCCAGGGCATCACAGGGCAGAAACATGCTGACGGCAGTGCAACCTACTCTTTACGAAAGTCAGCACTGGACAGCAGTGACAACCCGGCAATAGTCGGGCTTGAACCCCTGACCTTGGGATCAGTAATCCAGCATCCTACCACCGAGCCATCAGTGCCCTCAATTACATTTTTTTCTTTTTTTTTTTAATTAAATCTTAAATCAAATTTTTTTGCGAAAGCCTTTTGCCATTAAATTAAGTAATTTCAGTTTTCTCTCTCATTCACTGTTCGTTATTCACATGAGAATTTAGAATGTGTGCTGAGATTTGTTTAAATCTCTCCTGGTGAAACTTAGAACGAGAAAGGAACACAGTTTTAATTACATTCTAATGAAGACGCCTTGCTCATGAAAAAAATACTACTAGCGCTCCATTACAGGATTAGATAGCCTTGTGGTTGTTTTAGATGGGTTTTATAATTTAGCTAGAAATTTAACAATTGTCTGCGTAAGTGACCTGAAAAATTACAGCGTCCTTGCGTCCCTAGGGAGCGTGCTAGCCCTGATCATCCCACTCTGGGGCTCGTGCTAAGAGAAGCCTCCAGTCCTAATTAAATATAACACGTCTGTAGCCATGCTGTAAGACCTGCTCCCCAAACATGTTGGCAAATAGGCCACACATAGTCAGCCAATTAATTAAAAAGTGTCATGTTGCTGCATTTGCAGTGATTAATAATTAGGTCAGCTTTGCACTCTGGTCGGTGGGCTATGCTCCTTTCTGTCTCTTCATTTTTTCTCTCTACCACTGGGGATTTTGTATTATGCTTCTATATAGGGCACATTTCTAAAGACCACCTTCTTTTAACATCGTAGTAAAGAGTGTTTCCATCTTGGTAATTCCTGAACCAGCAATAAATCAAGCTCTGATCATTTCTTAGTTATACACATTCTGTTTCAGTATGTGGGGGACCTGATTTTTTTGTCCTTTTTAATTTTTTTTTTGGTTTGTTTTTTGGTTGTTTGTTACAAAGCATGCATAGATATTGCTCCATTCAATAAAAAATCACTTAACACTTGTTCCCATTACATAGTAGATCTTTTTTTTTTTCAACACATGTGAGGTAGTGTTAAAAACAAGCATGTCAAAGAACTCCAAGATGGGGGGAAAAATCCACCTACTGCATAGAAACTATCCCAAAAAGTAAATAGTTTCTTTTTGCTTATTTTTATAAATGAATATAGCAATATGTGCAATAAAGCAATATGTGAATAGGCCAGTACTTTGAAAGCAATAGAGATACAATTACTGCTTTTATTCTTTCAAGTATTTCTTTCTTTCTTTCTTTTTTTCCTTTTTTTTGCACTGGAACCTTTTCAAATGTTTACATTTGTTTATGAATTTAGGCCTTCTTTAATTAATTATGCATAAATTTGCATTCTTAATAAAACATCTAATGTTTTAAAACATCTAAATCTAGTCTTTTGATGTTAGAATTAAAATATTTATTTTACTCTGAAGACTCTCTCAAGAGAAACTTTCACAGAAAAATGTTGTTGTCACATAATTTCTTTGTTGTTCAATCAAGAAAATATCATGCAGGATTACTAAAACAGAAAACATTTTTAGAATAAGAAATCTAACAATAATCAGTATTTTTTAATTAATTTTTTATTAAAAATAATTATGATACAAGTTTTTTTTAAATGCAATGTGATTTAATGGGTTTTCACCCTCTTAGTGTAGTTTGTAATATTTATAATGGATAGTGACATGTATCATGACACAACACATAAACACACAACACATAAATCAACTTACAGTATATATCAGCAGACATGTTTTTCAGGGATGAAATTACATGATTAGGCCATTCACTTATTTTACCATAATATAAATATTATTTAATTCATTCATTTTTTAAATCTCTTAATTCTAATTAGGGTCGCGGGGAGGCTGGCATCCATCTCAACTTACTCTGAGCGAGGGCAGAGTACACCCTGTAAAGCTCATCAGGCCATTGCAGTAATAATAATAATTATAATTATTATTATTATTTTATTATTATTATTATTATTGTTCATGTACTTTCTCTATTTTTCTACAGTATGTAATTGCACAGAAAAAATACATAAATTAATTAAAATGTAAATAATA
>JBCNYG010000013.1:10831988-10846988 GCA_039654305.1 Porochilus rendahli | reverse complement strand
TATTGTATTAATTCGTTCATATATATGTTTGGGGAATAAAGGCATAGACACCAAACAATTTAAGTAAGAAATCTAGAATTAATTTTAAGAATAAACCTTTTAATGAATGTGTTTAAGACCATGGAAAACATTTGATCTTTTTTTATGCCAACATTATCATACTTTCTATTTTTACATGCATTTGTAGTGCATATTCGTTCTATATTTTGTTTTTATTTATTTATTTATTTATTGCAATTTCTGCAGTAAATTGCATTTTAATCTCAGTAGAAATAGTCCGTGGATAATTAAAAGAATGAACAGGAAATATTATGCTTGTATTTGCCTAATTGACCCAATTCTCTTTTGCCAATTCAACTGTTTTTCTTCACCACAGATCCACCTCAGGTAGAGATTGTTCCCTCCTTAATCGTGCCACAGGAAGGACAATACTTCAAACTGGAGTGTACATCTAAAGGCAATCCCTTGTAAGTCAGTCACTAGTAAATCGACGTTTATTTGTTGACTGCTTTGCTCTGTTTTCAGTTTATTTCCAGAGAACAGTTAGGACCTTTTCTACACTACATGTAAAAAAGTTACAATAAATCATAAGCCCTTGATATTTAAGCGAGCTATAATTAGTAGCTAACTCTTAAATAAATACAGAGATATTGTAGTTTATTAAATAAAGTGAATTCTGTGACCTTTCAAAGCCACAAACCTAACCTTTAGAAGTTTCTCACCCACAAAATGATAATAAAGAGCAAGACAATCACTCTTACTGCAGCTATAAATATCAAACTTATGCAGATCTGTAACAAATAAGAATACAGTATATCAGGCACTGAGGTCATTCTAATAATGCATTGCCTTTTATAATGCAGTATCCAATACAGCTAATAATGTTTCCGATGTAAACTTTAACTCAAGTATAAAATCTGACTTAAACAGTACAATATAAGTATCTTATGTATGAGTGTGTCTTAATTTTAATGCAGTGAAAAAATTTTATACAATTTATTCTGGTTGTATGTCATTAATTCTGGCATAATGTCATTAGCCATTGAATGTCCATAGTGGTGTAGGATATCAAGGTGTCACAGGTAATACATGTAAAACTAGGCATTAAAATTCAAGATAAGTACATAGTTAAATTAACATTTTAAATTAAATTTATTCTACTGACATAAAATTTATTTTGATGAAAGTTTAAATTGGAAATAAAAAATTGTAGATATTATGTAATTTCATTAACGAGTGTGAATTTTATTGACACAACTTCCAGAATGCTAAAGAAACATCTCACAAAAAATCTTACCGTATTAACAATTTTCCATTTTTTAAAAAAGATTGTTGATATGGCTGGCCTTCTATAGAAATCTGTTTTACTATTTACATCAGTGCATTAATATGAATATAATGTAAGCTGCTATTGAGGAAAATTTATCAGTACCTTCTGGTCAATCAGAATTAGGAATTTAGCATTTACAACTTGTCTCGCCGCTTCATGGCAAAAATGAAGGCAGATGCAAATTACAAATTTCCTGTTCTTTATTGATGTTGTATCACAGATCAGAAACAGTCCGAATTCATGAACGTTATGCAAGCAACAATGAAATGATCAGACAAACAGATGAGCAAAGTGTATACACAGGTGATCACAGAGTCATAAATGAGAAGGCAAGCTGAGATTGTACACGAAATAGCATACACAGTAAACTAACGGCTTGGTACGTACTGGCAAAATAACACACAGGAAATAATTCGTAACTTGGTCTTGAGCCTGACAGTCCTTATAGCTACTGATCTATAGCTACGTAGCTACTGATCAAGAGCTTCAGTTAATGTTCATAAGAACAGGAGGTATGTGACCTCAGTGACCACAGCATGGTTGTTGGTGTCAGACTGGTCCTGGAACTGTTGTCCTGTGATGTTTATACAGAAACTTTTTCACAGAAATCTCTAGAGCTTACACAGAATGCTGCAAAAATATATACATATCAGTGAGCTGCAGTTCTTTGTGTGGAAATTCCTTGTTGATCTATGAGGTAAGAGCAGAAAGGACAACTTGTTTGTGCTGGTAGGAAAGCTACAGTTAGTTACAGTAACTTATGTTTTAGTCTTTAAAATGGACAACACATTGATGCTTCAGGTGCATGAGCTTCAATAGCTCCATCAACCAAGAATAAGAATCTAAACCTACAGTGGACAAAGACTCACTCAAACTGAGCAGTTGAAGTCTGCAATATGACCAAATGCCTCTTTTACGATTTTTCTTTACAGTCTGTCACCTGTGAACATGTCATGGTTATAGTGATGAAGATGACGTTTTTCTCTATTCACTTGTGTTTGATGTGAATATTAACTGAAGCACTTGACCTGTACCTGCAGATTTTATGCACTGCACTTTTGCACAATTGGCTGATTAGAAGATGCATAAAACAGCAGCTCTATTCTGAGCTGTACAGAAGGATTAAGCTGATCACACTGAAGAAAGCTGTCAATACAAAGCTATATCCATTCTATTCATTGCTGTAGACCTGACCGGGTGTTATGGACGAAAGATGGCGGGGTACTTCCTGATGTCGAGAGAATGATCGTGGAAGGTAGAGAGCTAATCATCACAAACCTCAACAAAACAGACAATGGCACATACCGGTGTGAGGCAAGAAACCATCTTGGGACCAACAGTGATGAATATGTACTGTTTGTGTATGGTGAGTTATTATTTAAAGTTGCTAATGGTTGTTTGCAGTATTGTGGGGCAGAAAAGATGGATTATATTCTTTATTTCTGTGTTTTAATGCTTTTTCTTATCCAAGTGTCTTTTCTGCATTCTGCATTTTACACTGGTTCTATCTTATTGTCTTTCAATCGATCACTGCACACACAAAACATGTACACACACACACACACACACACACACACACACACACTCATAACTCATTTTGACCCAGTTTAGTGTGGTGTTATAAGAAAAGAAGGAAAAGTGCTGTCGGAGGCAGTATTTAATGGTGAGCCTGAGATATCAGTTGATCCTCAGAAGCAGACAGTGCTGTATGAGAACGTATAATTAAGGCTTGGCTACAAACACACATACACATTTGTCATAAAAAAAAAACAACAACTGGAATGTAGGTAAAGAATATGAGCTGTGGACACAGATTTATAATCTGCAAGCAAGCTGGGTCAATCATATATTAGGGTGCAATATGAGAACTCAGCAAAAGTGGAAAACTTATTCATGATTTTTCTGTGCTCAAATGTTCACAGCATTTTCAATTCTCCCTCTTACCAAAAGGTCATTATTTTCAGTGAGGTAATTATGCATGTAGGCCATTTTCTGCTAGGTGTGATTTTCTCTCAGATAAGATGAAACATATCAGGCTAGGAAATGGCAAGCAGTAGCTGGTTAATCTGCTATGTTACTATTTACACTGCTTGGATATTAGGCTGCATTTTTCCCCCTCTTGCAGCATGACCAATAAATCGAATCATTTAATTTGTCTAAAACCTCAGGCATTTAAAAGGCATATATATTCAGTCAAATTCTAAAGGTGTCACAAATGATGAAAGGTTCCCATTTAGTTTAAAATCTTTCCCTGCATGATGCTTCTATATGATGATTTTATTATTCGATCATATTGATGTATATCTTCATTTTCTACACAATAAATATATTCATTATGGCAATAAATGACCCTTGCTGGAAATAATGTGTCTAGGGTAATATAGCTAAAGGAAAGGGAACAGACAAAAAAGCTAAAGCCAGCAAAGGTCATAACTAAAGGTTATTTTCACTAATGGAGAGCAGCACAGTGTACTCACATCTCAGTGATCTGTAAAAGTTAAAATGGTTCACCCCTGACTTCTTCTAACCACGACAAACCAGCACATCCTGCTGCAATAATTGTCTGTTCATCAGGCAGAAACTGAGGGGAAAGAGAGAGAGAGAGAGAGAGAGAGAGAGAGAGAGAGAGAGAGAGATGGGCCTTCACTCACATTACTCATTATCTTTGTTTCTAATTCATCTGAATGTCTTGCTGTGGCCCAATGAGACATTTATCATCTCTCTCTCTATCTCTCTCTCTCTCTTTCTCTCTCTCTCTCTCTCTCTCTCTCTCTCTCTCTCTCTCTCTATTGCTTTTCCTCTTGTCTCATTGCCCAGCATTTGGATGAAGCTAATTTGCTAATGGCATGACTGCTACGAGGCAATAAATGTCATTTGAAGTCACCCAGGCACTATTCATCTCCATTTAATTTCAGCAGTTTTATGCACCTACGAGTGGTGCACATCAGGATGTAGCCATGTAAACTAATGAATATTGTCTATACCATATAAATAGCGTGGACACAATAATGGCAACACCATGTGGACATTTTAGCAATAACAGAAATCTTAACCCGATCCTAATCTCTGAAAATGGGAAGGAGACTAACACAAGTCTATTGTAAACAGTTTTTGTAAACAGTTCAGATAAAAGGTTATAGCGTCCCGCTCTATGAGTATAGGGGACTATCTTTGTAAGGAGGAACATGAGGTAAGAGGGACAGGCATATGATGGCTTTGAAAATTAGATGCAAGTGTTCTGTTGAAGCCTGACTCAATCGAAACCCAAGCTGTGCACCATTAGCTTCCCAAAGCTGATATTTATGACAGGCTTTCCATTTGGAAACAGCTCCCAAGACAGGGTAAAATACCACTAACCTTTCTGGAATGAGTCTAGAGAAATTGGACCTTGAACACTCAATATATGCAATATGGTAAGCTGTGTTATCTAGATAGGTGGTTTCTTCACTTTAGCTACTCCCAAATGTCCCATATGGTACATCTTGGAAATTAGATGCTTGCTATTGATTTCTATCTTTTTTTTTTTCTTCTACTCTTTGAGGTTAAAAAAAAGTGATGAATATAATTTTCATTCATGAGACATAATATAAGCTGCACTATCTTATGCAAACATGAATTGTGTGATTGTCTTATGTTTATCATTAGGGCTTAAATTGAGATTTAGAAGGTGGTTGAGCCTTATTTCTCCTTAAGTGCTAGCAAGGGTCTTATTTTGCAAGCAAGATACAAACAAATGTATTCATTATTCATATGCAGGAAGTTTTACACAAGAAACTTTAAAAAAATAAAAAAATAAATGCTATAAGAACCCCAAGTTACTTGAAACTGTAGAACTTGGCTGACAGACATTAAAAATTATTTTTTTTATAATGTTAAAATGTAAAGCATTTCAGTAGGTTTTCTGTGCACACAGTGAACATTTAGTGAATCAGCAATCCAAATATATATATCCATAAATTAAGCCAAATAATAGTCAGTCAGGGAAAAAGCCCTATGACACCCTTTTAAGGAAGGACGTTTGTCTCTATGCCTGTGGTAGCTGATGCACCGCAATGGTTGAGATGCATTATTAAAGGATTTAGCACGCGCCTTGCTTAGAAGATGCTCTTTTATCATTTAATTGTCATTTGATCATTTTCAGGTTTTTGTAAGCTTTGTCTTTTATGAAGGTTTCTGGCATTCAATTCAAATAAATAAGCTATGCTAAATTATGCCTTTATTTATATATTTATGGATGATTGGCATTTATATACATATGCACCTTAATATAAAGAAAGTTTGGCAAGTTTGTAGAGTACAAAAAAAACAATCATAATAATAATATTATTATTATCATCATCATTATTATTAATAATAATAATAATATTATTATTAATAATGATGATGGTGATAATAATAATAATAATAATAATAATAATAATAATAATAATAATAATAATAATAAAGCAGAGCACAAGGCTACACTAACTACAGTGAACGCTAGCGTCTTTTATCATTGTTAAAAATATATAGTTTAAAGCTTTTGCAGCCACTGGAGTCTCTTTTTTATGAATCAGATGATCAAATTTAATGTGTTTATACACCAAGAAGGCAACTATTTATATGACAAACTTACTCATTACACTTTTCACAGCTGATTATGTAATATAGACTTAAAAATTTTATCTGGCACAGAAAGAACTAGATAACTATTTAAAATACATATTAGAATAATCAATCAACATTGATACAGCAATCTAGATAAATAATAAGAGATTAGCAAGGTTAAAATATACTGTTACACGGCTAGCTAGATATGCAGTTACACATTAGCGAGAGTATTATACACAGTTACATAGCTGGCTGGATAAATAATGACATATTAGCAAGGGTAATATACACCTATGCAAAGCTAGCTACTATCTCACTTACTTATTTTCCAAACTGCTTAATCTTTTTAGGCTCGCAAGGTCAGCCAACACTTGACGAAGGCAGGGTACACCCCGAACAACTTGCCAGACCATCTCAGGGCCAACACAAACACAACCATTTACACTCACACATAGGGGCAAATTGGAACAGGTAATTAGTCTTTAGACTGTGGGAGGAAACTGGAGTACCCAGAAGAAACCCACGCAAGCATGGGGAGAACAAACTACACACAGAAACGCCCGAGTCCTCAAACTCAGGACCTTTTTTCTGTGAGGCGCACATGCTACCCACTATGCTTCCATGCCGCCCTGCTAGTTACACTATATGTGTAAACGTAAAAGTTTGTGAACACCTGACCATTGCATCCTTTTTTTCCAAACAGTTACCACGAAGTTGGGGGCACACAATTCTAAAGGAAGAGACTAAAACCAGTTCCAACAAAGCACCCTGAGCACTATGAGCACAAAGTGAGGTCCACAAAGACATGCTTTGCCAAGGCTGGTATGGAAGGACTCAAGTGATTGAGTCCTGACCTCAATACCACTGAACACTTTTGGGATAAATTAGAATGCTGACTGCATCCCAGACCTCTTCACCACACATCAGTACCTGAACTCACTAATGCTCTTATAACAAATTCTCACTGCCAAACTCTAAAATCTAGAGGAAAGCCTTTCCAGAGTGGACGTTATTATAACACCAAAGAGGTGACTATATCCAAAAGGATATGTTCAGAACATACATATGGATGTGATGGCCAGATATCTACAAATCTCTGGCCATATAGCATAACTAGATAACTAACTAAATGACTTTTGACTTCATTTAGCGACAGACTGCTGGCAAAATACCAGCCATGATAACATCTCATAAGGTGATATATGGCTACTTCACATTCAAAGCTCAGTAGGGACCATTTATTCTGGCTATTTAGTGTAGGCTAGCCTACCTACACACACACACACACAAAAGGAATTTTGGAATTATTGTACTTGTCTTTATATAAAGAACTAAAAAGAAAATGTAATAACCATGAAAGATTACAAGTGGATGTTTTTGTGAAGCTGCCAAGTGCTTGCTGACTAGATGATTTTTACATCAAAGAGTAAAATAGATTTTACTAAGATTCTATAAGAAATTATTTTAGGGGCAGCCGAAACAGCAGGAAAAAATGTGTGGCGGCAGGGAGAGTGAGCAGCACTTTAATGGCAGAAGTCCCCTTGAGCAAGGCACCTAACCTCCAACTCTTCTTGTTTACAAGGCTATACTTAATTTACCTGTATATAATTTTGATCAATGAAATATCGATGTATATCCATTTCAGGGCTAATATCTGAACAAAACAATAATGGCAGAGTGGGTTTAAATGTATTTTTATATTTAAACTAATATGCCACTTTTTTATTTTCAATTTCCATAGATTATTTTAATCTCAGTAGGTGATTACAACCTCAGTAGGGTCATGTTGCTGCCATTAAATGGATATACCCAGACTATGGTGCTATGTATCCTTACAGCTCTTCTTCAACTTTTTTCCAAGTCAGCATCAGCATTTACAGTCTCTGAGGGGCTGAAAAAACCAACAGTACAGGAATTTTCTTCCGTAGTAAAATATTTATCACCTTACTTCTCTACACTGAGTTGTTCTACAAACCTTTTAATTATACTGTAGAGATCTCCTAAAAGGAGTGGTGTTTATTTGCACAAAAATAAATGCAGACACTTTATTGAAACAGACACACACACACACACACACACACACACTTCCTCTTCATAAGGAAAAGTGTTACATCTCCGTTGTGTTCACTGACACACAAAGAAATCTGGTTAATGAGGATAGAACTATGGTGTAATTTTAATTTTTTTTTCCACAAGATCCAGATATTTAAGGAACTAATTAAGTAACCTCGATGGAGGAAAAATCCCTGAAGAGCAGGATATCCAACAGACAGTGATTGGACCTTGTTTGAAGTCCAAGCGATGCAAGTTTGCTTATATCCATCCTCATTAAAAATGGAGGAGCTGTGGAGCATTTACCAGATCCCTCACATGGAAAGAGGCAACGAATGTACTGTTTCAGTAAACTTATACATTTGGGAGTGTTTGCAAGATTCTGTAGAGCTTAGCTCAGAGGTTCAAACTAATACCATTGGGAAGACACACAGTCTGCAGTGCAAATGGGTCTGGATCAGGCATATTCTATTCGAATCACTAAAGCCGTATGTGTTCTCTTATTCTTTCTTACTATTGCTTTCTTTTTTCTTACATTGCCTCTGATGCCACTTTTCATCACCTCCACCTTTTAACATCACACTTTCTTCTTTTTTTCCCCCCGAGCATACAAATTGGCCTAAAAGGTTTTTAGTGATGCTGTATTGAGATAAAAGCTAAAATTCCAGGTGTCAGTCTGTCTTAGATGTAAAAGATAAAAGAGATAAAAACAATTGGTTCTTCTGGTTCTGTAGGATAATTTTATATGCTCACAAAATTTATATACCTTGCACAAGTATTCACATCCCCTGAATTGAAATAGACTTCAATGGCATAACTCTGAAATGATAAAATGGGACTGTATTCACTTTTGTTGGTGTTAGGGTTGAGCAGAAGGAAAAGGATCCAGACACAGACTGAAGAGGTGTAGAGCAAAATATTTAATTGATAAACAGATAATCCAAAAATAACATGCAAACTTGTAGTCAAAAAACAGGCAATGGTCAGGGATATGCAAGAAGTTAAAAACATAGGCAGAGCTATCCAATAATCACAAAAGCTAGTAAGAATGGTCAAGGAACAGGCAAGGTCAAAAAGCTACTAAGCAAAGATATTCAACCGCTGGAAAGGCACAGGAGAAAACTCTGGCGATGCTTGTGGGGAAATGCAGGGCTTTTATACACAGACAACAAGGCAGGCAACAAGACACAGGTGAGACCAACAATTCGGGTATGGAGAGAAAAAGGGGACAAAAGAGTATGGAAAGCCAAAGGGGACAAAAAAGAGGCACATAATACTAGAACACTACGCTAACTGGCTGGAGTCCTAACAGTTGGTCTGAAGGTCCTGTATTTTAAAAAAAATACAAGAAAAAAATTTATCCTTTTGAAGTTTTCAACATATCTGAACAAGCCAACCCTTAATCTTCTTTGATATAGTGCCTACATGGAAAATGTATCTTTTATCATTCAACCAACAAAAAAATTAATAAATATATTTTAAAAATACATATATATTATATTGTATCAATTGTAATAATCTTTTATGGATATAAACAATATAATAATAATAAAAATAATAATAATACATAATATTATGTAATAATCTTCCATGTATATAAACAATATTGGACATTTTACGGCCCCCTTTAGAAGAAATAAATTCTCGTGTGTTGTGCATAATTGTTTTGATAATTGTCTTTTACAAAGCCTTACTATTTTTGTTCCCACTCAGCAGCAAGAGGCATGAAGGATTTATTGCATGTACTGCCCTTTGAATTCCTCATCCTCACAACATTTTACTGGGGTTCAAAGCTGAGTTTGACTAGGCCATTCTATAACTTCTTCTTTCTAAGCCAGTCCCTGGTTTACATTATTTTTAAGCACTCTTCAATACAAAATTATATAAGAATAGTTTTGTTAAAGACTGTAAGCTTCCCGGAAGCAACAAAGCAGGCCCAAACCATATTTCCAACACCGTGCCTCACAGTTGGTATGAGGTTATTTTCCTGTTCACATGTGTAGTGAGCCTGTGGCCAAACTATATTTTTGATTCTGTCCAAAGCATATTAATCCAAAATGCCTGGTCTGGCCAATTTGGACACTGGCAAATTGTAGTCTGGCTTGAATGTTTTTGGAGAGAGAATACTTGTTTCTGGGATGCTGCCCATGCAGGATATATCTGTCCAAACTTTTTGATTTTAGACATATGCAGTTTCACACCATCATTTGCACGCGTTACCTGGGTTCTGTAATAAAAACTTCATTCATTCATTCACTTACTAAACCGCTTAATCCTTAATTGGGGTTGCAGGGAAAACAAGGTATGCCCTGTCCCGCTCACCAGAGCATTGCAGGGCCAGAACACATACAACCATTCACACTCTCACCTAGTGGCGATTTGGAACAGCCAATTAGTTTGCTGTGATTGTTTTTGGACTGCGGAAGGAAATAGGAGTACCCAGAGGAAACCCATGCAAACTCCACACAGAAATGTTTTTTCTAAAATTCTTTTTTTTAAATCAAATAGTCAACTTTTAATCTGAACCTGCTCTGGTGGCCACTTCTGGAAATAAATTGTGATTATTTGAAATCTTTGACATCTGTCAACTTCTTTTTATTTTTTTTTTAAACAGTGAAATAATTTATTTCAGATAATTCTTTATATTCTTTATCTTTATTTAAGCAGCCACAATTTTTTTAAATAATCTGCCACAACCATTTTTCTGAAGGCATTTAAACACCTAATTTATATAAACTCCTCTTTAAAATGTAGCATGAAGACACCACACACTTCAAAAGCAAAAGAAACTCTAGAACCTAGATATCAAATATAAATAAGACAAGTTCCACTTGCAGGTGGTTATAATTAATGGCATCTAATCAGTACCACCTGATTCTAAATGAATGGATTTGAAGGTATAATAAGAACTTACTTTTTCAAGTTCTATTTGTTTATTAATTAAAAATTTTATTTTATGTATTATTTGTTTAAGTATATTATCCTTATCTGTAGTTGCTGTGTCAAAGAAAGTGAAATGTTTGCTTGCTCAATTATGTTGACAAAATCAACAATTTTCCTGCTAATATGCATGTATCTAATATACTGTCACTAACACTGCAGATAAGCAATACAATGGTAACGTGTTTTATAGGGTCCCTCAGTGTGTTTATAGTTTCTTTACTCTCATTGCCTGTCATGAGTTTTTTAAAGCTCCGAAACCATGTTAATATCTACCGTCCTCATTAGTATTCTTAAGTTTGTGTTTATATATATATATATATGTGTGTGTGTGTGTGTGTGTGTGTTTGTGTGTGTGTGTTTGTGTGTGTGTGTGTGTCACCACTGTTGTTTTCCTGATCTCCTCACCCACGTCTTCCCTTGTCGCCCTTTTCTGTCTGCATCCATGGCAACAGCCAAAAACTTACCAGGTACTTCAGGTAACTATCGCCTCGTTCAGTGTATGGTCATTGCGAGACATGGCCACGCAACCTCTTTCATAGCATGAGCTTGGGGTCATTGCCTTGCATGGGAGCACTTGGGTGACGTAAGGAAAGGCCACAGTGCTCCATTCCAATCACTCCCATGAGAGGCCCTCAAAAGTCAGAAGCACTTGCTGCCAGCAAATCAGTCCATTAAACTGTATTAACGCTTGCTTAAGCTAGTATGAAAGATATCCGAAAAGCATGACCTAATTGTTTTAATAAGGAATGGACAGCATTTAAATTTTGTATCCATAAAATATATGTCCGTATCTAAAAACTGCTTTCACAGACTTTCCCAGGAGGAATAATCCCATATAGTCTTGTTATATGGCATATAGTATGAAATAAGCTCAGGCCTATGACCTGAAATGGAGCCACAGAGCTAACAAGCTCTACAAAATGATGGTGAAGCACAAAGTAAAAATGATGTAGGAGTCGCAGCATGTTTCCATATCATCTGCGTGTGCATGGCACTGTCCTTGAATAAGTGATTCTGTTCTGCTATGTGCAGCGTTACGTGTCTTTTGTTCTGGTCCATTGATGTTTCCCTGTAGTCATTTCTTTCTACCATGTTTTTGTATGTGTTATGCTTTACGATATAGCGAGAACTCTGTATACTCCAGTTTAATAACCTTATTAGATTTGTAGGGATTGCTAGCCTGTGAAGAGAATTTATTGAAATAATTAGAAACAGTAATTTGGTTTTTAGGATCCAATCAAACCCACAACTTATTTCCTAGAGACTATTATGTTGTAAGTTGATTGTTTGATGATATTTCTTTTTTTCCTCTGAATAAAATTACTGAATGGAAACAAAATGTTAAGGTTCTTACATATCTGTTTGATATATTATTGAGGAAATAGTCCCTTTAAAAAAAATTAAATATGTATATACACACCCAGGTTACTAGTTTAGGGTCTACATAGATATATGGACGAATTAGAGTAGCCAGTTGACCTAAACTGCATGTCTTTGCACTGTGGGAGAGAACTACAGCACCTGGAAGTAACCCATGCAAGCATAGGGAGTACATCCAAAAATGCAAAAGATAGCCATGGGGCTTAAAACTAGAACCATCTTGCTGTGAGACAACAGTGCTAGCCACTGCCACTAGGAGTTTATAGTACAACCCGAATTCCGGGAAAGTTGGGACATTCTTTAAATTTGAATAAAATAAAAACTAAGACTTTCAAATCACATTAGCCAATATTTTATTCACAGCAGAACATATACAAATGTTTCAACTTAAATATTTTACAATTTTATGCACAAAATGACCCCATTTCAAATTTGATGCTTGCTACAGGTCCCAAAATAGTATATTTTACCATGGTGTAGCAAACAGTTTGAAGATGTCTGGGCATAAAGGTTATGTGTTTCTGGAGTTTTGGTGTTGGAATTTGGTCCCATTCTTAGGTTTCCAGCTGCTCAAGAGTTCGTGGTTGTCTTTTTTTATTTAATGATGCACCAAATGTTCTCTATAGGTGAAATATCTGTACTGCAGATATGCAGATACTGTACTGCTGTTGTATTAGCTGTAGTACGTGGTTTTGCATTGTCACAAGGCCTTCCCTAAAAGAGATGGCATCTGGAGGGGAGCATATGTTGCTCTATAACCATAATATACCTTTATATTCCTTTCAGCATTCATAGTGGTTTTTCAAAGTGTTCCTGGGCCCATTCATTAATGTCCCTGACACAATCATGCTGATGAGTGAGGCAATGTGGTCTGAGGGCCCGAAGACCACAGGCACCCAGTAAAGGTATTCCATGTCCCTTATGCAAAGAGGTATCTCCAGTTTCTCTGACTCTTTTGATAAAATTATGCAGTGTAGATTTTATATTATGCAGTGCCAAGCCTTTGCAATTTGACGATGAGGAACATTGTTTTTAAAGTATCAGACATCTTTACGTCTGAGAGACCTGATATCAATTAACTAAGTTAGATGCTAGATGCTCTCCCAGCTGAACCTTTTTAAACTTTCATGCTTTTTCTGCTATTTTTTTTTACCCCTGTGCCAACTTTTTTTGAGACCTGTAGCAGGCATCAAATTTGAAATGGAAAAAAAATTGAGCATGAAATTATATTTGAAAAAAACTCAGTTCAAACATTTGTTATATTATTTATATTCTGTTGTGAATAAAATATTGACTCATGTGATATGGAAGTCTTTTAGTTTTCATTTTATTTGAATTTAAAGAACGTCCCAACTCTCCAGAATTCAGGTTGTAATTTATATCCTTACCACAAGTGCTCTATTTATAAGCATTCAATGTAAAACAAAAAAGGAAAAACATTAAGAAAGCTTTAATAAAAAATGGCAAAAAAATAAATAAAAACCAAGTAGGCCTATACATAGCAGCTATATTGGCCTTCTTTAGAGTGCAAATTGTATGTATTTTCTTAATGTCACATTATTATTATTATTAATATTATTATTATTATTATTATCATTATCATTGTGTAATGAATCCATATGTGTGATAACCCACGTTACATCATGTGGTTGCCAAAATTTCATGTTGCAAGGGCTTTGCCCAGCAATGGCCTTTGATACCAGCCAACCCTGATCATAACAACCATATTGTCAATATAATTTCATCACTAAAAAGGTTGAAAATGGACTTTCTGGACGCTGACAGACAGCTGATAAAAGAGACGTTCAGAATGTCAATGCGGTATGTTGTTAAAGACATGTAAACCCTATTTTAACGAATTTTTATTTAGCACTTCCTTGCTTTTCGGAAGTCAATCATACTCCGTTTAAAACATAGCGTGTACAGCATGTACAGGTTAGATGCCTGTACTTTTGTCTTATTTGGCTATTCACCCAAATGGCGCACTTCCTTTTACACCAATGAATATGAGCAAATACAAGGAATGCAGTGTGCATGTTTTAGCATGTAAATCTTTAGCATCTATTCTTGTGCATAAAGCTGATATACATCTGGTGTTTAAATATCACCATGCACCAGCTAATGCTTTGCCATAACAGTAATACAAAGTGTCAATTGAAACAATGAAAACATGCATTATATTTATGTAAGAGTGCCACAAGAACTATAGTCCAAAGTATTAAAAAACAAAAGTTAAGTTTTGATATTGAGATAGTGTTAATAGTAAACAG
This sequence comes from Porochilus rendahli, assembly GCA_039654305.1. Lineage (NCBI taxonomy): Eukaryota > Metazoa > Chordata > Actinopteri > Siluriformes > Plotosidae > Porochilus > Porochilus rendahli. Next base: position 10,832,423 of record JBCNYG010000013.1, on the reverse strand, counting down.
AGTGCGCTGGTTAGGCCATGTCATTCATGTGCCGAACGAGCAAACTGTAAAAACTTTCCTCTCTTGGGAAGCTTAGTAAAAGGAACTTGGAGAGTTGGCTGCCCGCTTCTGCATTTCAAGGACACTCTTAAAGATATTCTCAAGCAAGTGTGGTACTGGATTCTTGGAGAGACATTGTAAGGAACCAACCAGCCTGATCTGGGACATATGTGATAGATTTGACAAAGGCAGAAGGCAACGAGAGCAAAAAAAGGCAGAAATTGCATGGTGTTCTTGTATTTGTATATTGGGCTCAGGATAAAAATATTTATATATATTATATATGTTTATATATATAATTTATATTTACCTACCTTTTTATATATATGGTATAAGGAAAAAAATGACTACAGTTTGCTCCCTACAGACCTGTTTCGTGGTTGCCCACTCATCAGG
>JBCNYG010000013.1:10786023-10796888 GCA_039654305.1 Porochilus rendahli | reverse complement strand
TATATACATACAGCTGTGCATTGATTCATATATATATATATATATGCACACACACACACAAACTCACACACACAAGTGAAACTCGAATAATCAGAATATTGTGAAAAAGTTTGTTTATCTCAGTAAATCAACGTTGATGATTATGGCTTACAGCCTGTGAAAACCCAAAATCCAAAATCTCAGAAAATTAGAATATTACATAAAATCAATAACAAAAGGATTTTAAATAGAGAAATGTCAGCCCTCTGAAAATTATAAACATGCATATGTACTCAGTACTTGGATTGGGCCCTTTTGCATAAATTACTGGCTCAGTGCAGCGTGGTATGGATGCTATTAGCCTGTAGCGCTGCTGAGGTGTTATGGAAGACCAGGATGCTTTACTAGCGGCCTTCAGCTGTTCTGCATTGTTCGGTTTCATGTCTCTCATCATTCTCTTGGCAATGAACCATAGATTCTCTATGAGGTTCAGGTCAGGCGAGTTTGCTGGTCAATCCAGTACAGTAATCCCATGGTCATTAAACCAGGTTTGGGTACTTTTGGCAGTGTGGGCAGGTACCAATTCCTGCTGGAAAATGAAGTCAGCATCTCCATAAAGAATGTCTGCTGAAGGAAGCACGGAGTGCTCTAAAATATACTGGTTGACTCTGGACTCAATAAAGCAAAGTGGACCAACACCAGCAGATGATGTGGCCAACACAGACTGTGGAAACTTCACACTGGACTTCAAGCATCTTGGATTGCGTGCCTCTCCATTCTTCCTCCAGAATCTGGGACCTTGGTTAACAAATGAGATGCAAAATTTGCTCTCATCAGAACAGAGGACTTTGGACCACTAAACAAGTCCACACTTTCCCCTTCCATTTAACTTTCTATTAATGTGCTTTGATACAGCACTTTGAGAACATCCAACTTCTTTTGCAATTACCTTTTGAGGCTTTCCCCCCTCGTGGAGGAGTTCAATGATGGTCTTCTGCACAATTGTCAGGTCAGCAGTCTTCCCTACGATTGTGAATTTACTGAACCTGACTAAGAGACCATTTAAAGTTTTGGATTAGTTAGCTAATCAGAATGTGGGACTCTGAGCCTACAATATTGAACCTTTTTAAAATATTCAAATTTTCTGAGATTTTGGGTTTGGGGTTTACATAAACTGTAAGCCATAATCATCAAAATTATAACAAAGGCTTGAAATATTTTATTTTGCATTTAATGAGTCTATATAATAAACTAGTTTCACCTTTTCATTTGACTTATTGAAATAAATTAACTTTTGCACGATAGTCTAATTTCACCTGTAGTTTTTTACATCTGTTTATGGAGAAGTATCACTAATTCTATTTGTAAGTGTTAAAATAAAGTGAACTGTAATACTTTAAGTATGTTTTTAATAGGAGAGTAGCTGAGCTGTTTATGTTTGACTTTGAGATAAGTGGGATTCACTTGAATGAAAAACAGGTAAGTATCATTTAAAAAAATTCTATATTTATCAGTAACATGTTTTGCCAATTAATGAACAATAATGTACAGCTAAGATTAATTTTTCTAGCTCTGTATGCAATGCTACTGGTAAAATCTTAAATCTGATTGGTTAGACATTGTTGAATGTCTACAAGAGCATGGCTGTTACATTGCTTATAAATCTTTCTGACATGGACAAATCTTGATTCCCTTCCACTTGACTTTATATTAATGTGTTTTGGTCCAGCACTTTGAGAACATCCAACTTCTTTTGCAATTTCAATTTTGCAAGGTCCTCTGTCATCAAGATTTTTCCATGTCAGAAAGCTTATAAGCAATGTAACAGCCATGCTCTTGTAGACATTCAACAATTTCTAACCAATCAGATTTAAGATCCTCTCCAGGCTGCGGTCATCCCTGCGGTCATCCCTGCTGCAGTCCCAAACCCAGGTAAAAGGGGAGGGTTGCATCAGGAATGGCATCCTGTGTAAAACTTGTGTTTATGAAACATGCAGGTTTAATATTTTAAGCATGATCTGCTGTGGTGACCCTTAATGGGAACAGCCGAGAGAATAAAAAAATAACAGGAGCATGTTCATAGTTATTCAAGAATAATAAAGTCCCTATAAACAGAAAAAGAAAATACCAACTGTAATTCTTTAAAACGTAAACTTAATTTGATTTGGCATAAAACATTTCAGGCCATGCTCTTATAAGATAATGATTAACATTGGAGTGGTAACTATACTGCATAATTTTTTTTTCCGCAGAGGAAAGAAGCAGTCAAGTTGAATGTTCAGCTTTTGGATCTGAATAATCGGTTTCTTATGGGTTGCCACATGCCAAACCGAATAGACATGCGAGCTCTCCCTAAACATATCCTCCAGCAATTTACCAGTCAAGGAAAATATGTACAGATTGGGGGACTGCATGCTGACGCACCTGATGATCTGGTATGGCTTTCAGTAAGGTGGTGTGTGTTTTTCTGAATTGATCTGATTTACAGATCACATGGAATTACATAAAATAAGGCAGTCTAAGTAGTTAAAGAAAGGTAAATATTTCATGAAATAAACCCTAAGCAGGGTGAATAAAAATGTTATACTGCACCAGTCAAAAGTTTAAACAAACTACAAACCTACAATTTAAATATTTCTTCATTCATCTTTTGCCCTACAAGGGTTTAATCTGTAATTTTCATGTCATACCATTTATTCTAATATAAAGTCAGTGTAGATTTGCTATATGGAGATATAGAACCTGGAAGTTACAGTGAAAAATTCACTTTCTGGCCCCAAAAAAGTATTGCACACTAATATTTTGTTGAACTGCCTTGATTACAGCTAATAATTCCCATGGCATTGCTACTAAAGTTGGTTAGATCAAGGCTCAGCAACATTATTTTGCAATAAAATTAAGTCAGGCCTAAATGTACTGAATGAGCAGGTTATACTGTCAGTTGAGTTACTTTGTCAAAACAATATCATGGTGATTACGTGCTATAATCGTGGCTGTAGGCGGTCCAACAAAATCTTAGCATACACAATTTTTTTGGGGTTAAACAGTATATTGTCTTGCAATTCCACATAACAGGTATTCCATGACTTCTGGTTGTATATGAACTCTTAGCCTGTGAGGAGTTAATCGAAATAGTGAGTGGAATGACTATTTATTCTATCTACTGGGTTGTTAGAAATATAGCATTTCTATTGTTTTATTCAAATCCTTGGAAAAGTTAAAAACTTATACAGAAAGGTTGGTTAGCATGGAGAGCTAGCAGCTCATTCAGTTGTGGCAGACTAGTTACAGTAGTTTTTCCATCAGTCAACGGCAACAGGAGACACCAAGGACTGGACGCCTGTTTCTTGTAGAAGGCAGATAAAGTTGTGTTTAGTGGGGACAAATTCTAAATCTCGAAAATAACTGTAAAAAGTAAATTTTTACCATGAAACACGAATACTACTTTGTGGTACAAGTCCAGAATCAACAGAAGAACCTGCCAGGTAGGGATTAGCTTTTAGCATAGCACTTGAATTTTTTTATTTTTTTTTATAGCAATGTCGCTACTAATGGTATAAGGGGGTAATGTCCTCATAGTAGATTAGCCAATCAGAATGTGTGCTACACATTAGAGAATAGAGTACAGATAGAATATATGTTGATATCTTTTGTATTTGTGGTTCAGGTTCGGGAAGTTGCCTACAGGATTTTCCTGTACCCAAATGAAGATCTGCTGCATACCCTTGAGGAACTCCTGTCTTGCAGACATAAACTGGCTAAGTTGGTCGGCTATGAATCTTATGCACACAGGGCGTTAAAAGGGGCCATGACCAAAAGCCCAGGTAATAAAATTGTCTGAATAACATGCTCTTCCCTATTGTAAACAAATTCCTTTATTTACTTATTTTTAATTATTGTTTAAATACTCTGAACTAACATATACTATGAATCAACATAGTTTGGAAGCCTACTTTGTTCTACATTTTAAAGTCGTCGTGTCCCCTCCCCTTCGTCTTTCCTCATAGACACTGTGATGAACTTCCTACAGCTTTTGACGGACAAACTCAAAGACAGGTACTATACAGTCAACATGAATCAAATGTCATTGCAAAAAGGGTCTCATGCCATTCATATTCACTTGAATTAATTTTATTAAATAAGCACAACCCAAGCAGTTTTTGGAGTTTTATGCCAAGGGCTTCATTGATATAACACAGAGTCAGTGTTTTAACACTCCGAGCCTGGGAATTCTTCAAAGTCTTGTTCCCAGGATATGAAGCTGTTTTCACCTACGTCCACCCTGTTAAGAAATTATGCTGGTCATAATTTTAGAAAAGCGCATGAGGCGTCCCCTCAACACATAGTCAATACATCATAGTACAGAAAGTACTCAGTACTCTTCACACTTGAGGTCTTCTAAACATTCCCTAAGAAATGTACCAGATATCAACTGAGTTTTCATTCATTCAATTTCTAAGCTCCTTAATCCTAATTATGGTCTCAGGGAGACCGGCGCCCATCTCAGACGACTCTGGGTGAGGGCGGGGTACACCCTGGACAGCTCACCAGGCCATCGCAGGGCCAACACTCACACAACCATCACACTTACACTCACACCTAGGGACAATTTGCAACAGTCCAGAGGACCTGAATAAGACTGAATTTTAGTCTGTAGTTTTTGTAGTCTGCAGTTTTTTTCCCAGGATTCATTTGTGTCTTTGTATTGCAATATTTTAATGAATGTCTATTTTCAAACATAAATAAAATATGTACAGATGGAACTGAAAACAAAGGTTCTCTAAATTTCAGCACAGTCAAAGAAGAATTTGAGTATTTTTGGATTTTTCTTAACAGTATACCTTAACAGCATCAAAATGTTAATGCAGAGGCTTTTAGTTGCATTTCTTGTGTTCTCAATAAATTGCCTCTAATTGCTATTATTCTCCACAAGGTGGCAGTATGCACTAAATGTGAAATCTCCTTCGGTCGTTTCTTACATTTCGGTGTGACCGATAAATTCTGGTGTGTTTATTCACTAGGACTGATAAAGACTTTCAGATGATGAGAGCCATGAAGGCCAGGTTCAATCCCAGGAATGCAGTAAGCACCAGCCTATCACTTTATTTGATTCTGTAGGAAAAGTGTTTGTTTGTAGCTGGAATACATTTTGTTATGTCAGCACAACATTCAGTGCATCATGTCTCTGCCCTATAGGATCTGATGCCATGGGATCACCCCTATCTGAGTGGTGTTGTACGTGCTGAGAGGTGAGCTTGGGTTTGTTATAATAACATGAGGAATCGTGTCTTTCATTGTTGTGTTGCAAAGATTTTTGTAGTTTAAAACTTGATGATCTGCGCTGAACATAAAAGCTATCAACCTATCCATCTTGAAATGAATACAGTTGGAGTCCAATTTTGGGTTTTGTCTTTTTATCTGACTGTCCTCTTTAAACAGAGCCGCCAGAGGCTGAAGCCCTTTGTTTAAAATTTGGCTCTGAGATTTAGGACTGCACAGCCTTCTCCAGTTTATTAATGAACTCAGCTCTTGCTGCACTATTCAGTCCTTCACTAGAGCCTCTGCTACACTGGCAGACATGTTAACAGGCTTTTATTGCAAGCATTCTTGCTTTTAAGACCTCCGAGCTGTTTCCAACATGGGGCTTTTGGCAGCAGTTTTGTCTAAATGATGGAGGAAAGGAAGTGTTCTTTCTTTCTTTTCTTCCCCCACTATACAAGACTGAAATATTTCCTCCGGGTGCTCTGGTTTCCTCCCACAGTCCAAAAACATGCACAGTAGGGTAATTGGCTGTTCAAATTGCCCCTAGTTGTGAGAATGAGTGTGAATGGTTTTGTGAGTGATGGCCCTGCGATTTCCTGGCGAGCTGTCCAGGGTGTACCCGGCCCTCGGCCAGAGTTGGCTGAGATGGGCACCAGCCCCCCACGACCCTAATTAGGATTAAGCGGCTTAGAAAATGAATAAATACGTTAAATCATTATCATCAATAAGAATAACAAATAGAATAGCATATGTCCATAACTGCCTTTTTGCTGTAACCCTGAAAAAATTCCATCTGCACTAACCTCAGTAGTATTTTCACCTGTCTCCATTTACTCTTTCTTCTTCTCATTCTTAGGTCTTGAATAGCCTGGCATGCAAAATTAGTGTATATAAGGGTGCTTTTGGGCCTGTTGTATACATTTGAGATGTTAATAAAGGACAGGTTCTTGATTTACACTGCTGAAGGGGATTTATGTATTATGCTTAAGTTATCGCTTTTGGTATGATGTGTCAGTTTTATGCATAAGACACAGATGTGCCTGTGGTAACTAGAAGTGTCCGGTTATCTTACCGTCTACTTTTACTTTTAAGAGAACTATTTCCAAACTTTCCTGATGGAAAAGTGCTTGAAAAGTAATTGCTATGTTTCGCTGTGTTGCTTTTGGACTTGTGTGCTTTTTGTGTCATGATGTTGAATAGTGTTTGATGTGTGTGTGGTTTTTTTATTTTTATTTATTTATTTATTTATTTTTAGGTTTAACATTGAGCCAAGCCTATACAGCCCTTATTTCTCACTCGGAGCCTGTATGGAAGGTCTGAACAGTCTTTTTACACAGCTCTTTGGTGTATCACTTTTGTCTGAACAGCCTAGTGTAGGAGAAGTGTGGAGCGAGGATGTGCGCAAACTGGTAAGCAGCTTAGACATTGCACCCACGGGCTAAATTATGAGACTGGGAAAAGGCTTCATACAAAAGACAGCAAAGTGTGACTTTTCTTATTGCTTATTATGTTGATCAGACATCTGTCATTTTTAATTGTGCCCTCAGGCAGTGGTACATGAATCTGAAGGATTGCTGGGATACATTTACTGTGACTTCTTCTATAGACCAGACAAACCTCATCAGGTAGAGTATAACTTTCATACATACACTCTAGTTCTCATGTGTCATATATGCTTCCAGGCTATAACAAACTGAGCCATATAAAGTTCACTGACTGGCAGATATATATTATAATAATGATATATACATTGACATAAATATTGCGTTGTGCCAAATATCAAGCCCACGTTTGAGTCTGAAAATTATCTCACTATTGTAATTGACACATACATATATGAAGGATTACTTTAATTGAAAACACTTAACTACATGTCTTTACCATGTTGGCATAAAGAATCTGACCATATTTTTATGTATTCCCAGGACTGCCATTTCACTATCCGTGGCGGGCGGCGGTTGGATGATGGACAGTACCAGTTGCCAGTGGTGGTACTGATGTTGAACCTTCCTCACCCTACCAAAAGTGCACCTACTCTCCTCACACCAGCCATGATGGAGAACCTCTTCCATGAAATGGGTCATGCCATGCACTCGATGCTCGCGCGCACACATTACCAGCATGTGACTGGTAAATCTCATACAGTAACTCATGAATCCCTAAGTATTGATTTGCTATTGAACTTTGATCTAATCTGACAAATAATTGGTTTTGTTTACAATATCCAAAAATACCTCAGTCAGGCTACCTCTGGCGAGCACATGGAGGGCTGTGCAGCCCCCCAAAGAAATGCCACCCCACACCATTACTGTCCCACTGCCAAACCGGTCATGCTGGAGGATGTTGCACCATCATATCTCCAGACTCTGTCACGTCTGTCACATGTGCTCAGAGTGAACCTGCTTTCATAGCACAGGGCACCAGTGGCGAATTTGCCAATCTTGGTGTTCTGTGGCAAATGCCAAACATCTTGCACAGTGTTGGGCTGTAAGTACAACCCCCACCTGTGGATGTCGGGCCCTCATATCACCTTCATGGAGTCTGTTTCCGACCGTTTGAGCAGACACATGCACATTTGTGGCCTGCTGAAGGTCATTTCGCAGGGCTCTGGCAGTGCTCCTTCTGTTCCTGTAGACACCGTCAGCATTCAAAAGTGACCAAAACATGAGCCAGAAATCATAGGAACTGAGAAGTGGTCTGTGGTCACCACCTGCAGAACCACTCCTTTATTGGGGGTGTGTTGCTAATTGCCTATAATTTCCACCTGTTGTGTATTCCATTTGCACAACAGCAGGTGAAACTGATTGTCAATCAGTGTTGCTTCCTAAGTGGACAGTTTTGTGTTGTTTAAGTGTTTCCTTTATTTTTTTGAGCAGTGTATATTGGTTCTGGAGCAGGGGAAAAGCCACTGGGTCAGAAATAGATTTTAACCCTCAGTGAATTATGGAAGTTATTTTGGTTAAAAAAGATGTCTCATCATTACCTCTAAATCATTACAAATTTAAATACTTCCAGCGTGGTGAAAAAGAAATGCGGCGTGACACGTTGGTTTATTCGACAAAGTTGCATAGAAATGAGAACACATTGAAACACACATGATGATATACAGTACAGACATTTCTGCCTCTGAATTACTAAAATGTCATAAGAGATCCAACCTAATTGAGCACAAATAAGGAAGAAATTTTAGCTGCTTGAAACAACCTCCTTCCTCCCAGTCACATTTACAGTACTGTACAAACAGGATATATAAAAACATTCTTACAGATTTTTACCTCTGCCCAAAATGGAGTTTTGGCAGAGATTTTGTAATCACTGGTGTTTGAGTCCATCCAGCTGTTTGTCTGTGAAAAAAATCCAGTTCACACCCATGCACAGATTTTCAATAAACTTGGTGGGGACAGTACCCTACTTAAGTCCAAAAGATGATGTTGAGGTCACAGGGGCATCAAGTTGGCATAGCACATCCATCTCAAAGCAAGAGGGTTCTGGGATTGAGTCACTGGCTTGGTAAGTGTGTTTCTGTGCGGCTTTTCATGTTCTTCTCGTGCTTGCATGGGTTTCCCTTGGGTACTCTGGTTTCCGCTCCCCGTAAAAAGACATTAAGCAAATTGGCTTTTCCAAATTGCTGAGATAGGCTCCAGCCTTCCCGCAACTCTAGTAGGATTCAGCAACAGAATGGATGAATGTCTAAGTCAAAGGTTAAGGCTAGAGCGGGGTCTTGGAGTTTTGGAGATGGAGTACTTATAGCTTCGAAATAAGTTTCTGTAGGCATGCCATTACTATGAAACACTAATAGGAAACCATATATGGACTTGCAAAAGATACAGTCACTTTTGACCTTGAGTGACCTTCAGTGGTCAAACCCCAGCCATCTCATAAACCTTTAAAAGAAAAAGCTTTTTATCCTTATTAATTTGGTCACATTCATTTACTATAGAACATATCGTAATACGAGTACATGGGTAATTAATCTAGTACCCATATGGGGGTTACCATGTTACATTATCCGTGCTGCGTGGTAGAGGTACCTTACACTTCACTTTCCCCTCGAGTTCTTTTGACTTCTACATTATCAAGACACTACAAAAACATTGTACTGTTACTTGAACTGTGCAATGTCAATTTAAGAACGCAGCATATTATGTGAGAGATCCCTTTTCAAACTAAAACATAATGAGGGCTGCAGTATTTTGCATGCCAGTGTTTTGTGTTGCCACTTGAAGGACTAAATTGAAACGTGGGCTGATTTTTTACTAGGGTCTGTTTTTCCCATGCTTAACCACATTTGTTGTAAAAGGACTTTTGAAGCAAAACTCTTGTTGTCTTCTGGCTTCCCAGGAACGAGGTGTGCCACTGATTTTGCAGAAGTGCCCTCTATTCTAATGGAGTACTTTGCTACTGATTATCGCGTGATCAACCAGTTTGCTCGCCACTACCAGACAGGACAGGTAATAAAGGCATTTACTGCACATGCAGTATTTACTATAGCAGATGTTATAGAATCATTTATGCATCACTGAGGTTTTCATTCCTGAGATATCTCCTCCTAGCCTTTGCCCGAGAGCATGGTGGCACGACTTTGCGAATCCAAGAAAGTCTGTGGTGCTGCTGACACTCAGCTTCAGGTACTTTAAAATCCGCATGCTGAAAACAGGACAGCAGTGTGCATACACTTAACCCTTTTTTAACACATTGTTGACTTGCATCTGTGTTACAGGTTTTCTATGCAGCTTTGGACCAGGTTTATCACAGCAAACCCCAAAAACGGTCCACCACCGATATCCTGATAGACATGCAACAGAAATACTACGGCTTACCTTATGTACCCAATACAGTAAGTGTTTTGAAAGCTAAATGAAGATTCATGAGGTAGATCATGATGGTTCTACTTCATAAAACATCCACAGCATTTTATTCTGATTATAAAGTTTGGGTCCAATTGTACCTATTAGAGGGAAAAGTCACAGCAAACTGCCTGATCACTTCTCACTTGAACTTCCTTATCTGATGAAAGATTTGTCTCCTAATGGGTGTGGTCGCTTTCATTCATGAGCTCTGAGGGCTCATAAATGAAAGAGTATTGATTCAAATGATATGCTGTTGCCATCACACTCAAGTCCTAGCTACTGAAGGTTTATGAATTTTGGAGTGGTATATTAGGCCACGCTCTCCACTACCACCATAAAACGGGGGCAGCCATAATTTATAAAAACGTGGGTTTGGGACCGAAAGGAGAACCTGCACCTTCCCTTCCTCCCTTCCTCCCCCTGTGGCAGCCCACTGCTCAGAGAGACAGAGAGAGAGCGAGAGAGAGAGGGAGAGGGAGGAAGAGAGAGAGAGAGAGAGATGTAAGCATTGTGAAAGTACAGTGTGGCAAATACAGACAGAGTAGAAGAGGGACAGGAGCGTGAAAGAGAGAGGAGGGACCAGACAACAGAAACAATAAGGCTAATAACCAAAAGGACTAATTCATTCATTAATTTTCTGAACCGCTTATTCCTAATTAGGGTCGCGGGGAGGCTGGCGTCTATCTCAGCTGACCCTGGGCGAGGGCAGAGTACACCCTGTACAGCTCGCCAGGCTATCGCAGGGCAGAAAACGCTGACGGCTATGCAGCCTAC
>JBCNYG010000013.1:10700514-10731548 GCA_039654305.1 Porochilus rendahli | reverse complement strand
AATAATAATAATAATAATAATTATTATTATTATTATTATTATTATTATTATTATTATTATTATTATTATTATTATGGAATTTGGTTTAAAAATGTACACATTTCAGGTTGCTGCTGGTGACAATCAGGCATGAGTACCTAGGTCAGAGAGTCTTCCAAGTCCCTTGGTACACAGCAGTCCATCAAATCAAGCAGCTTATCTACCAAGAAACTGACTTCCCTGTATGTGAGCAGCAGCTGATTCACAATGGAAAAGTGGTAAGTTATAATGAGCACACTTTAAAGTACAAGTACTTGCTGGATTGGTTTATATGGAAAAGCTTTTAGTTGAATTATTAGGATATTTTATATAGAGGTTAGACAATAAAATTATCCTATTTGTATTTTTGCATTTGTTTAGCAATATTGGGATTCTTGTTTATTCAATTAACTAGCTGGGCTGTTCAACAGCAAAGTTTTTGAATTTTTTTTTTTCATAATTACATGATTTGAATTTAAAGTTAATTCACTGATGATAAAGACTCTGAGGTGAAACAGACCCCTCACCTGAGGCAGTTTGCACTGCATGTCTTGACTACTCTAAACACATGACTTTAAATCAGTGAAGCCTTCATGATTGAAAAGAGCAGGTGGGCCAGCTCTCCCCAAGCATTCTTATGTCACGCTCAAAAAGTAATCATAGGCCAAGCAGTCTGTATAGACCCTGATACAGTCAACCAGATAATCCGGGAGCACTCTGAGATGCCATTCACAGTAACAGTACAGGTCAAATGCTGCCAGAACAAGCCTTTACTTCATGTTTCATGATTCATGGTTTTCATATAAGCCTGCAAGATAATACATAGTTAACACTGATGCTGGCATTACTCCAGCGTCTGTAATAAGATTTGGAATTTTTGCTTGTGGTGTTTCTTGTTGGAAATGCTGTGACAAGTTCTCAACTTGTGCAAAAATAAAAAAAGAAAATGCCAACTCAGCAAACCTGTACTGTTTCAGGTTGATGTGTCATATTCAGGTAACAATGGTGAATCATTACCAGCAGTGTAATTCTTGGACTCAGAGCCCACTCAATATTGCACATAAGAAACAAAAGCTGCATGTAAAGAAACAAGTATTGCACATAAAGATCATTTAGATAAAATATAAAGTAAAAAATAAACTATATAATGAAGAGATAAAATATAAACTGTAAGAGCAATCTGAAATGCTCTGAGTTTGAGCTTGACTCAGATGAGACATCTTTAGGTTGCCCTGTTTTGCACAGTGTAACATGTCATCTTATATTGGTTTTATTCATTAGGTATTAGGGTAACTGTTCAAGGAGGTGTCTGGAATTAACTGCGGATTGGCATTAATATTGCAATTAATCTTTACAGCTTTATATTGTATAACAACATTTTTTATTGTTAATGTATATTTATTCAAAGACATATAACTGGCATATAACTGAAACACAGTCCAAGCTTTGAGCTGATAATGTGTACGTTAAGGACTTGGGATCATTGAACCATAGTTGAACCATAACTGAACCATCCCATTGAACTAGTTTCCTCGCACTATACTAAAATCATTGTCATACTAAAACTGCACAGTGATAATAGTGATTATTTTAAACAACACTGGAAAAGTACAGCTTAATAAATAATCACGATTATTTATCACTAAGTTGACCTGGTGGGTATTTCCTAATAAGGTGTGGCCACATCTAAGGTAAATAACTCAAGTGGTCTGCACAGAGCCCTGACCTTGAATATGATTTTGAAGATTTCCTAAATGCTTTTCCAGGGGTTTTTTTCTTTTCTTTTTCACCTTTGGGCTTCACACTCCTTCATGCACACCTCCTGATCAGTGGTTGAGCACAGATATGCTCAGGTGCTTGAAATGATCTGAATAGGATATTTAACTCATATAAATCAAACTAAGATTGAGTTGACTGTCTAGTGGGGCAGTGTCACAAAGAGAGTTGGTTTCTATTTCCAAAGTATTGTGTATTGGTATGTGTGTGTGTGTGTGTGTGTGTATACATGTTGATAACATGGTGATAGTGAGGTGATCTGTGTTTTTATCTTAGATCAAGGATGGAGTTGTAATTGGAACATTGGTACTACCAGGGAGTCCAGAAATAACCATGACACTGCATGGAAGAGGACTACGAGGGGGTGGTAATTTATGAGTATATTTATAGATGCTTTATACATACTTAAAATATAATTAATACGCACATGAATTAAAATGAAACATAGCATTATTGTAATAGTTAGAATGTATAGTAATTAGTTACTAAGTACACCAAATCAGCCATAACGATATTTAGTATATGCATTACATGGGAACGGTATAAGATGGTCACTTGGAGCAGGTAGTGTCATCATTACCCAGCTTTAAAATGAGAAAATGGTCCATAAAAATCTTGGTTAACTTTGTTTTTCTTTTGTTTCTTATGTTGCATATACATTTTACATCTGTTTTATACATCTGTGTGGAGCATAGGTTAGTTTTGTTTCTGTGTACAAAACACTAAATGAGTAGGCTAACACTGTTAGCTACATGAAGCTTAGCTTGGCTTATACAGCAGTGCTTACCTACCTCTGTCATGGTTAAAACATGGAAATATTAGCCATCAAAAATCATTTAAGTTTGCTTTTCTTCATGTTTTACTTAAAGTTGAAGAGATTTTAAGAAACGCTGTTACTTCAGCACCTGCTTGCATATGTGCTTGGCACTCACTTTAAACCATTGTTTTTTTTTTAAATACTCCAAAATATCTTGTATTAGTGTGTTTTTTGCTCATGTTCCTCTGTAGTATATACTAAAACAGTTATGTGTCTCATGCTAGCTGGATGCCATTGAATTGAATAGTCCACACTATGGAATGCTCCATTAGGTTTCATCACCCATGGGTGGGAAATATATTCGCCACATATACTGTATATTGCTATTTTTTAAATAGCAGCAATTAAAAAATTTAACAAACTGTTTGAAAATTGTTTCACAATAATATCTTGGTATATACTTTTTTGACATTGTAACAATGTTAAGGTTAATTATATTGTTGTTTTTATTATTTTGCAGTAAGATAAACTTTTTCATTTCTTTGAACTTTACCATCTAAGGTGATATCACATAGGCAGCTGTTTTTTGACCTGCCACATATTTGTTTATAGGTAGGTTTGGTCAAACTACTCCACCTTTGGTAGAGTTTCTGAAAGACATTTTACGGCGATATCCAGAAGGCGGACAAATACTAAAAGTAAGTCTTGTGATGATCAATTTGAAATTACATACAGTATGCATAACACACTGAGGAAAAGATAAATGAATTATACATTATTGGGCATCCATTCCTCTGAAAGATGTTCCCTCAGTTTCTGATTTTATAATGCTGGTGCGGTGACTTTTGACATGACACCTTCAAATTTCTCATTATTATTCACCATACTGAGATCTGATTTGAAATGTGAAAGTTACAGAACATGCTCTATCTAATTTTTATACTCTTCAAATCATTCGGTGAGCCCTGCGGAATGGAGCAGGGTTATTCTGAAAGGGAACTTTACAGCATTTCAAGGTCTCACATTTCTAAAAAATTCATATGAATTTGAAATACCATATAGTTTAACTTCCCACTTTAAATATTTATTAAATTCTGCAAATCTGTGATGTAATAGTAACTGTGGTGGTACATTCTCCCTGCTGATCTGTGGGTGCTCTTTATGTGGCCAGTACTTCCTTTGAAACTCTCTCGTTCAATAACTGATTGATGTAAATATGCATGGATAAAGAAGTGTGAAGTTAGTGTCTTGAAATAAATGGGCTTTGCCTAACAATTCTAACTGATTGGGGAACAAAAATGAAAGTACTAGATTCATAATCTAATAAACCAGATTTAATCGTTTCTTGGCCCTGGATCTCTATTTTAGGAGTTGATTCAGAATGCAGAGGATGCCGGAGCAACGGAGGTTAAATTTATGTATGATGAGAATGAATATGGGGTGGAGTCACTGTGGTCACCAGATATGGCCCAATATCAAGGTACATTTTAATTACAGAATTTGACATTAAAAGTACTCATCCACTTTTTTCCATATACATTTGCTGTAATCAAAGACTGTGTTCACTGTACCAAGCTTGTTATACAATTGTAATACAACTGTGTGGCAGGAACGGCCTTGTATGTGTACAACGATGCAGTATTTACCACAGAGGACTGGAATGGAATTCAGGAAATTGCGAGAAGTAGAAAAAGGGAGGACCCCTTAAAAGTTGGCCGATTTGGGATTGGATTCAACTCTGTTTATCACATAACAGGTAACTGTATTGCATTTAAATTCTCATATACAAGATACCAGTTTTGGAAAAAAAAAAAAAAAGAATGAAATCCACCCCCTAGTCCCCCCACAAAAATTTTTTTAGGTAATATTTTCTAATGTTTTCAGATGTCCCAAGTATATTCAGTGGGGATCAGATTGGGATGCTGGACCCTCATCAGACATTGTTTGGAGTCCATGAGTCTGGACAGTGCTGGAACTTGAAGACAGACATTAAAGAAATAATGGAGCTGAATGATCAGTTCGCCCCATACTTTGGCTTTTTTGGCAGCTCTGAAAAAACAATCAAAGATGGCAACTTTCCAGGAACAGTTTTTCGCTTCCCTCTCCGTATGAAGCCTTCTCAGCTGAGCAGTAATGTATATAATAAAGAGAAAGTTCTAGAGCTGTTTGAGTCTTTCAAAGCTGATGCGGACACGGTGCTGCTTTTCCTGAAGTGTGTACAGAAGGTCTCCCTGCATGTAAGGGAGTCAGATGGTACTGAACTCATGCTGTTCCAGGTCTCAGCTGGTGAGAATTCTGAACAGAAATTTGAGCATCCCAACTCTCTGAAATCTCTAAGCCTGGCCATTGACAGCTACAGTAATGGTGTGCCAGTGAATTCAATCACTTGCAGCACATACCAACTCAGCATTGAAGTACAGAATAAAACTGCAAAAGAAAATCAGAGGACCACTTGGATGGTTTGTAATGCTGTGGGTGGACGAGGCATGTGTAGTGAGCTGGACACTCTTGCTGATCACCTCAAGTTTATCCCAACCATCGGCATAGCTTTACCCTTGATGATTCGTGATGATGAAGATAAGGGAGCAAGCTCCAGCTTCTCAGGGCGGGCATTCTGCTTTCTTCCCTTGCCCTTGGGAGAAGAGAGTATGACAGGGTTACCAGTGCATGTCAGTGGCTTTTTTGGCCTGACTGATAACCGTCGGAGTATCAAATGGCGGGAGGTGGACCAGTGGAGGGACCCAGCGGCTCTTTGGAATGAACTCCTCGTTGTAACAGTAATTCCAAAGGCATACAATGTGCTCATTATGGAGACTATTAGGAGAATTCAGACAACGAAAGACCAAGATTTTCCACTTTCTCCTAGAAGTCTTTATGAAGCATGGCCTGATCCCAGCAGGATACGCTCACACTGGAGACCCATTCTTGAGCCCCTGTTCCATGACCTGCTCCAGGAGCCAGTAATTTACTCGCTCAGCAGCACTTGGGTCAAAGTGGATGATGTAGTGTTTTTAGAGCTGGACCATACAAAAGACACCACAGAATCAGTAATCGAATACCTCCAGAGCTCAGGGATGATGCTGGCTAGAGTGCCAGCCAAAACATTTGCTGTCTTGACCACATTTTTCACTAAAGCTGACAGCCTAAAGAGAGCAATGCCTTCTTTTGTAAGGCAGATGCTAAGGAAAACTAGACACAAAGGATCATCAAGTGAGAAATTACTTCTGCTTGAATTTATTCTCAGTGATGCCTGTTATAGTGACCTTATTGGACTGGAACTGCTGCCTTTGCAAAATGAGACATTTGTTGCATTTTCTTCCTCTGTGAGTGACAAGGATGCTGTGTACATCGCCTCAGAAGAGTACCCAAGGTATGGTGTTCAACAGTTTTTTAATGATTGCTACAGAAATATCAAGCATGAATACCTTAGAAATATTTCTGCAGGTTGATTAAATTTAATTTGTTTATGTGAATATCCATTAAACAGTGTTCCAAATTTCCCTAATAGGTCCCTTTACCCAGGTTTAGAAGGACGATTCATCCTAGAAAGCATTGCCCCACAAGTCATGACTAGCCTGAAAGAAGCAGCTAAAAGTAGAGGTAAATATACAATTCATCAAGATTGCAAGCACCATTTCATTAGGAAGATTTGTTCAAATATATGTCTGCATTTAAGATCAAGTGGATAAATCAAAATTTAAATCAAAATGACAGACACTCACAGTTTGTCACTGTCACTTGGTGCATGCAGCGTCATCATTATCACACTTTTAAATGAAAAATAAATTAAATATCTTGTTTTGGTATGTTTTTCATGTGTTTTCATGTAGTACATACTAAAATACCTTTAGAGAGCATGATTTAATTAAGTTTCTGTGTAGTATGTACTAAACTTAATTAGTTAACCAAAAAAAACCCCAGTTAGTTACATAGCGTTTACCGTTTAGAACACACCAAGCTCAACTGACCTGCATCTGTCATGGTTAATATCTGTAAAAATAAACAGTACAAATCTTGTTTTCTTTGCTTTTATTTATCTTTTTTCACCATGCATACTATAAAACTCTTAAAGAGATGCTGTTACACAGTTCTTATGCACCTGTCCTTGGTTGTGCTCGGAGCTCGATCATCTGTCATGATTTTAAAAAATGTAACCATTTAAGCCATCTCATTTTAGCCTTCTAAATTTGTATACTAATTTCCCTTATGTAGTACAGAGAAGTCGAAAGTAAATAGACAACATAATTTCTGAAATATTTATAAATAGATAACCATATTAGCCAAGCTGATGGAGATCCCTCACAGCAGTACTCTGACAGAAACAGAGTTTCTGTGCAACATCAGTTGCTTTACAACAGGGGTTATTTTTAACAGTCCACTTACAGCTGTCAGAGAGCCCAGGTCGATATGGGCTTGATGCTGTAGATTTCTTGCCTTTTCCGGTGAATTGTACAATCACTCTGTTGACTGTGGCAAGTGGAATCTCAAATCCAGCCTCAGACTGACCCATAATATATCAGACAACTCTTTCGCTTCTAACATTAATGGCATAGCTTATTGCTATAAAAAATGTATATAGTTGAAATCTTAAATTATATAAACAAGTTTGATCAGATGAGTTTTACAGATAAAACTCTGTGGGGTGTCTATTTCTACTTTATGATATGACTCTGTATAGGCGGCACAGTGGTGCAGTGTTCAGCACATCCGGTTCTGGGTTCGATTTCTGGGCTCATGGCTTTTTTATGTGGTGTTTGCATGCCCCGTGCTTCCATGGGCTTCCTCCAGGTACTCCAATTTCTTCCCACTGTCCAAAAACATGCAGAGGAGGCTAATTGGCTGTTCTAAATTGTTCCAAGATGTGA
Organism: Porochilus rendahli; assembly: GCA_039654305.1. Lineage (NCBI taxonomy): Eukaryota > Metazoa > Chordata > Actinopteri > Siluriformes > Plotosidae > Porochilus > Porochilus rendahli. The sequence continues at coordinate 10,724,132 of JBCNYG010000013.1, read as the reverse complement.
GAGAGAATATGAATGGTTGTGTGTGTTAACCCTGCAATGGCCTGGCGAGCTGTCCAGGGTGTACTCTGGCCTAGAGTTGGCTGAGATGGGTGCCAGCCTCCCCAGGATCCTAATTAGGATTAAGCATTTTAGAAAATGAACGAATGGGTGTCTCTTTATATACTAAAACAATCATACAGGGTCAGTGGATGACCCACATTTTATGTGTGGTCTCCTTTACTTCTAGGATTGAATGTAATTAGAAAACCTAACAAAATAATTAATTAAATCATAAAAATGCTGCTTCACCATTAATGCTAGGCTTTTATTAGCAGCCATTACTAAGCATGCTAAAATAATTTGCTGGCTGTGGGGTAGGATGGCACAGGGGTTAGCACTTCCCCAGTCCTTTTCCAGTGAGAAGGTTCAGGATTATAATTTGTAATGTGTTAACATAGTCCGCTGCCACCATCAGGGAAAGATGCAACTTGTTGGCCGATAGGCCACCCATCATACACTATAGGAGAGAATCCATGGGCCAGTTAACATCCAACTCTAGGCTGCATTTGGCCCTGTAGCAGGAATTTGGAGGCCACAGCAGTAAATGTCAGCAATGAATTCACATACATATTTGTGCATGTTATGTCTACGTTTTCAGCCAAGTGAGAGCTAAAATCTTAAAGCACACAAGGCAGACTTTACAATTCAGTGAGATAGTGTTACAGACCTCAGACCAAAACCTGAGATGTTACCTGTCAGTAAAATATTAAATATTTGTAGCCTGAATCTAATTTTTATTCTTTTTTAGGACTAATTTTAATTCGGAATAGAGTACTAAATGCTAATCTCTTAAAAGGAATGTGATAACCTTTTAAAAGGTGCCAGAAAATTTATTTCCAGGAATTGCTGCTGACATTAGGTGATTATGCTTTGGCAGGGAACAGGGAAATGTTCTACAGTAAATGACATTGCAGGACCTGAACAAACTGCAGTCACAGTATTTATACATTGTAAAAAGTATATAATTATTTTGTATTTATCTTTTATAATGGTAATTCATTAAATTCACATTTTTGTTCACATTATTCTATTGTGAGATTAATTGTACTTTGTTTTATTTTGATCCTGATGTTGAATATGAATCCCAGTTCAGCAGTATCTTTGGGGTTGTTCAGGTAAGTAAGTGTTGTCGTGCCCATCGAGGGGGAAATCCATCCTTCTCCTTACTGAATTAGTGGCACTCATTACATTTGTAGTGATTATACAACAACCTAACATTTTTTCATTTAGTCTACTTACCTTTATGCAGCACTGTAATGCCAAAGCACTAACTGAGTAAAACCATGAATAAATGTCAGACATTGTTTAACTATTTTCTGTTTGCTAACAAATAAGATTTTCATAACGCAAGTGTACGTTAATGTGTTAAATGACTAAACTAAGTGACAACTAAATGAAGAAAACTAACATATTAAACAAATGCAGTGTTAATATATGTATGTTTACAGCATGTGGTGTATGTGCCCAAGCTCACTGTGTGATTTGTACTCTTGTATACTGGTGTTTTGTTTAAAAATATATATTAATACAAAAAAAATAGATATATTAAAAAAAAAAAAAATATATATATATATATATATATATATACATATATAGCATTTATTCTCGTTAGTAATTATATAAATGGTGAGTATAAAATGTCTATGCACCCTGTTAAAGTGGCAGGTTTTTGTGAGGTAAAAAAGAGATCAAAAATTTTTTTACATTTTTAATGTGACATATAACATATAGTTAGATTTAAAACTATTCATTACTCATTTGAATAGAACGGCTTTTAACCTAGTCACATTGAGGAATCGTATGACATTGCTGGCACGTATAATAACATGCTTATGGAAGTAAACCTATCCAGCGGAACGGCATCTCGCTACCCCGTGGTGATATTGGGTTTCCATTAAAGAAATCCATTTTCTCAATAGTGTAACACTTTCAGAGGATATCAAAACTCTGGCGAAGGTGTTGGTCATGACGTGATGGTTACATGACATTACGTCATCGATGGTGTTATAAAAACAAATTCACATTGAAACCTTGTAACAGGAGAAGTTCCGCTTTTATCTGGCATTAAGTGCAACATGGAGCACAGTGAAGACAGTCATCAACACTGTAGATAATATGGCACAATTCAAAGGGACAAAACTGGACATCCCTCCAAAATTGATGACAAGACAAAAACTGCTCCAGGAGGCCTATAGCAATATTAATGGAGCTGCAGGAATTTCTGTCATTTACTGGGTGTGTTCTGCATTTGACAATCTGATGAAATCTTTGTGGGGGCAGTGGTGGCCCAGTGGTAGGGTGCTGGATTACTGATCGTAAGGTCCCCACTATCAGCAGGTTGATCAAAGACCGACCATGTCTCCCTCTATGGTGAGATGCATGTAAAAGAACCATTGGTGATTTTCGGCAAGATTAGGCTGCATAGCTGTCAGCGTGTTTCTGCCCTGCGATGGCCTGGTGATCTTTCCAGGGAGTATTCTGCCCTTGCCCAGAGTCGGCTGAGATGGGCACCAGCCTTCCCGCCGCCCCAGTAGGATTAAGCAGTTCAGAAAATGAATGAATGTAATCTTCATGCAAAAGAGTCTGCATATGCAACCATTCCCCCGATTAGTATATTTTTTTGTTGAATTGTACAGGTTACAGGTGGAGAAAAATCTGAATTGATTGTTCTGGGTTTCATTATTTTAACATCACAACAACCTGCCATTTTAACATGTTGACAACAAGGGTGTTGAGGATTTATTTATTAATGTTATATTCCATTTTTATGTTAGAAAGGGAGATTATATCTGTAATTATTCTATGTATAAAATGCATCTCAAAAAATATTTGTCACCAAAATATCAGTTATGTATATGAGAGGATGCAGATACAACTATTTATAAAAGAGCTCGGACAATCCAGAAATTGTAATCCAAAGAAATAAGGTCAAGTTTATGGGCAAACAAAATTTACAGATAAATTCAGAATCGTAACTGATATAACAGGCTGAGTTCAAGTTCACAGCAAACAGGAATTTAAAAACCAAATCCAAAATACATAATTATGCATATAATTTCCCCCGTTTTTACATAAAATATTTTAAAGAAATATCTATCTAGGAATCTGTTTAACATCAATGTATTATTATAGAGATCTATTTACTATAGGTTTATTATGATATTTTTATACATTTTTTATTATAAACAATTTGTGCACATTAACACATCTAATCAGCCATGTAGCATCAGTCATACAGCACACTGCATAAAACCATGCAGACCCAGGTCCAGAGCTTTAGATAATATTCACATCAAACATCAGAATGGGAATAGAATGTCATTTAATATTGACCATGTCACTTTGTCCATTGTAAGTACCAGACTGGCTGGTTTCAGCATTTCAGCACTGCCAATCTCCTTGGATTTACAAGGTTGTTTATTCAAAAATGAGAAAAAATTAAAAAAAACTGAGATGGATGTACCTTGTTGGGAAAAAAAAGGTCAGAGGACAATGACATTACCAATTTAAGCTGACAGGAAGGCTAAAGTAACTCAGTTAACCACAACAGCTGACTTACAACAGCAGAAGGCCATTCTGCTCATCCAGAAACAAGAATATGGGGCGCAGAGTCAATGAAACTGGACATCTGAAAATTGGAAAAAGGCCAGTCCGGTTTCTATGAACCTACACCCACTGTATCACTGTATCCCTCTGCATCTGCAGATATACAGGTGTTTCTAATAAAGTGAGCTATGCTCTTAAATCTGAACATAAATGAAGTTTTTAATAAGCCATTTCCTTAACTCAACGATTGTTAGATGCTCCCATTATTTGTAAACATCCGGTTTTTCCAAACCAGAAATCGTAGTCACCACATTTGAAACAACACTAACACTGACTGATGACTGCAAAGTCAGTATGCATATAAATGTTTCTAGCATGTGTTTTATTAAGATTATACGGGTAATCTATCATCTAAATATACAGGTAAATCTAATTTCAATCTAAATTCTAATCACAACTCTCTATTACCAGAAAAGAAGCCTAATTCACTACTGATTTTAACTTCTAGGCATCAATGTTAACTATATTTGTCCTTTTTTTTCAAGGAAGGCCCTGTACTCAGGTTCAAGTTCTAACCCCAGAAAGATCAGCACGTCTCATAAAAGAAGTCCTTACAACAGCATGGCCTTCCAGAGACTTTTCACTACAATGGTACCCTGGTGATGTAGAGAAAAAACATCCGTCGTTATCTTGGCTGCAAATGGTTTGGAAACATCTGTATATTCATTTCGCTGATGACCTTAGTACTTTTGAAGACATGCCTTTGATTCCAAATGGGCCACTCAATCATGGCATTGAATCCTTGGAGCTCCTACGTCTCAAGACTCCATCTCCTATCATTATTGTTAATGAAGAAGAGAGCACACTGTCTGAAGAGCTGCTTGAAATCATAAATAAAGTTGGAGGGGTTGTCTTACGAAACTTGGATTCTTGTTTGCAACATCCACTTCTGAAAAATTACATCCATCCGTTATCTCCAAGCACTGTGATACAAATTATGGACAGGACCTCATCCCAGAGGTTGGCCAGCCAGGTCTCATCCCTCACTGTCCAACAAAAAGTTGCCCTCAGAAGCTTTCTGGCTGGCCTTACAGATGTCTCTGAAAAGGAGAAACGTATCATTCAAGAGCTTCCGATTTATGTGAAAGTGGGGAAGCTTACAGACAATGGCACCCCATTCTTTACTTACCTGAAAGGAGCTAGAGCACTGCATCATACTGCTAAGCATCCTCCAGATGTTAAACTGTCCATTAACTTGGTTGACTGCAGTGATGAGGCTACGATTCGTCTCATTCGACTATTAAATGTGGAACAGGTTACAAGCACTGAATGTCTGAAGGTGATTTTTCAAGACATTGAGAAAGGGTTCTATACCAAAGAAGAAATTAATAGCATCATGCTCTGGACCCTAACTCATTTGTCATTTCTCAAAAATGAAAACAAAGCAGTGATCACATGGCTTTCCTCTCTTAAGTTCATACATTCCCCCTCTGGAAAACCTCTTGCAGCAGTGGATTTTTTTGATCCTGAGCTGGAGATACTACAGGACCTATTTTACATGGAGGAAAAAACAAGATTTCCACCAAACACATACACATCGTCTCCTGACATTCTTCATTCTTTAAGACAGATAGGACTCAAAAATGAGGTGCAGCTTACTGAAAAAGATGTTCTTCATATTGCCCAGAAAATCGAAGAGCTACAGGGAATCCCTAACCCAGAATGGGAATGTCTTCTAAAAAAGGCAAAAGCTCTACTCACAATCTTGAACAAACAAACAAAGTTAGTGAAATCTTCAGAAACTCAGGCATCCCTCCAAACACTGAAATGGGTACCAGTCTGCAAGGACAGACCTTTAAATTATCCAAAGTCTCTTGTCTGGAAGGGAGACTCTAGTAATATTTCCTCTCTTTGTGACATGTGTGGTATATCTCATGCAGTGCTTGTTGGTTCTTCTGTACCACTGGTGGAGCGAACATGTACAGGCATGAAAAAAGCCCTCAAGTTATCCATGGAGCCCCAAGTTGACCAAGTGGTCCAACATTTAAAAGCAGTAAATGACTGGCACAGATCACAAGTATTTACCACAGAAGACTGGTATCAATTTCAACAGATCCTTTTTGAAATTTATGGCTTTATGCAAATTCACCTAGAAGACGCAAGAGAAGCAGTGAAGTCTTTGTCCTTTGATTGGGTTTGGACTGGCAAAACATTTGCCTCCCCTGGCATCACAGTCCTAAAGCCTGTCCCAGATTTGGATCTCCAGCCATACTTGTACTCACTACCAAAAACCATTGCAAAGTTCCATAAACTTTTCAAATTATGTGGTTCTATTGATGAAATTGACCAAAACCATGTGCTTGAAGTGGTTAAAACAATCAGAAACAGAAGTGAGCAAGAAATGACAAAAGGAGAAAGCAAACATAATATCCTACTCTTGATAAACATCTTACGATGGTTGTACAACAATGAAATTTCAGTGGATACTGACATGCATGTCCCAATTCTTTGCTACAAAGATCCAAGCAAATTGGTCATGAAACCAATTCATGAATGTGCATACTGTGATATCAAAGTTGATGATCTGAATGACTTACTTGAAGATACAGCTGAGCCTATAATCCTTGTACATGATGATATTCCCATGAAAACGGCAGAATGGTTAAAAGTTCCATGCTTGAGCACAAGACTGATAAACCCAGAGAACCTTGGCTTTGAACAATCAGGACAAAGGGAACCTCTAACAGTGAGAATAAAAAACATTTTGGAGGAATATCCATCTGTTGCAGATATCTTCAAGGAACTCCTGCAAAATGCTGATGATGCAAATGCCACTGAATGTAGTTTTCTGATTGATATGAGAAAAAATCTTGATATACGAGAAAACCTGCTGGACCCTGGAATGATTGTCTGTCATGGACCTTCTTTGTGGTCATATAACAATGCTGTTTTCTCTGACAATGACTTCCTCAATATAACAAGACTGGGTGGATCCATAAAAAGATCTGAAGCAGACAAAGTAGGCAAATTTGGACTAGGGTTCAACTCTGTTTATCATGTGACAGATATACCCATTATCATGAGCAGAGAATTTATGATAATGTTTGACCCAAACATTAATCATATTAGCAAACACATCAGGGACAAATCAAACCCAGGCATCAAAATCAACTGGAGTAAACAACAGAAAAGACTGAGGAAGTTTCCTAACCAGTTCAAGCCTTTTCTTAATGTCTTCAACTGCCAGCTTCCTCTGATGCAAGAGTCCCCGTACAAATACAATGGAACTCTCTTCAGACTTCCATTCCGAACAGAGCATGAAGCTGCGGTAAGTGAAATAAGCAGTATATACTACAACACCACTGACATATATTCACTTGTTGATGAGTTCAGCATCTGTGGGCATCGGCTCATTCTTTTTACTCAGCATGTTGGGACAATGGTCCTCAAGTATCTAAAGTCTGAAGAGTCAAATCCTGCTGCTGCCCAAGATGTAGTCACAATAAACAAAAGTGTGTGGTCTTCCAAAGCAACATATGGACCTCTTAGTATCCTAAAGTCTGCAGCCAAAGTCATGAAAAAAGTTTCAACCACCAACAAAGTGCCTGCTGACATTCCTAAATCTGGCTGCATCATCAGGATTGTGGTAGAGGAATACCACAATGTGTTCAGACGTATTCTTGATCTACAGTCACCACTTTTCAGAGGTTCAGAAGAGGATCCATCTGCATACTTTGAGATGGCCGCTAAAGGCTCTCAAACCAAGAGACTCACTGATGAAATTCCTCAGAAAGGTGTTGAAACTACAACCTGGCTCATTTCTTCATGTATGGATGTGGCTGAAGCCCTGAAGTTTTCTCTGAGTGAAAGCGGAAAACGATTAGGATTGGTGCCTTGTGGAGGTATTGCAGTTCTGTTCTCTGAAGAAGAAAATCGAAAATGGACATTGAAGACAAATGCAAACCCAATTGGAGAGGTATTCTGTTATTTACCTCTCAGAATAAAAACTGGACTACCAGTGCACATAAATGGATGTTTTGCAGTCACTTCAAATCGAAAGGAAATATGGAAGACAGACACCAAAGGACAATGGAATTCCATTTTCATGAGGCATGTGATTGTACAGGCATATATGGCTGCACTTAATATGCTACGTACTATGTCAGAAAATGGGGAGCTTCTTGATTATCACTACTATGCAGCTTGGCCTGACCCTGGAATTGTGCATGATGATTTTAACTTGATTTGCCAAGGAGTATATCAGGAAATTGCCAAAGGTCAAGATGAAGACACTGCAAAAGTCTTCTCAGATGGCAAAACCTGGGTGTCTATCAAGTACATTAGGTTCTTGGATGACACATTGCTCTGTAAACCTGAAGTTGGACCTGCTGCCTTTAAAATATTCATGAAATATCTGAAAAAGTGTGGCTCCCAAAATCTCTGTGCTGTTGAACTGCCAGACTGGGTCAAAGAAGGCTTTGATGATGCTGGCTGTAAAGGGAAACTGATGGAGAACACGCTCACAGAGAAACAGTTCTTCACAGATATATTTTTCCCCCATATACAAGATATAGACCCTGACCTTCGTGACCCCCTGATGCATTATCTCCTTAATGAAAAATTGGAGGATTTTGCAACTATCCTACAAGAAACCCCATGCATTCCTTGCTCAGGACCATCACACAAGCTTGTTCTGCCATCTCGGCTGATACATCCAGAAGGAAGAGTTTCTAAACTTTACAATAGTGATGATGGGCGATTCCCTGAAGGAAGTGTGAAAGATTACTTGAATCCAGTATGCTTGGTGAAGTTAGTACTGTTAGGTATGGTAAAGGATGACCTTTCCTGGGAAGACCTGACAGAACGTGCTGAATCTGTTATCGCTCTTAACGAAGTTGATCATACTGCTGCATGCCAAAGGAGCAGTATATTGCTTAGTTTGATTGACGAAAAACTAAAAATGAGAGACCCATGGGCAGATGAATATATGGCAAAATTACAAGATATCAGTTTCCTTCCATTCTTGACCAAACCTGCTGGATTTTCTTTGCCCTGGTATGGAAATAATTTCCCTCAGACAACAATGTTTTCTGCAAGAGAACTTTTCACAACAGACCATCAGGATACTGTATGTTTGATGAAGCCAATTCTGAATGAGAATTCTCCATCTTTTAAAGGCTGTGGCCCCATGTCCTTGGCTGTGAAAGACTATCTTGGACTGATTAAAAGGCCATCTGTTGGGTTAGTTATCACTCAGCTCAAAGAACTATCAAAATCATTTGATGGTGTCACACTGTATCAAGAAAACATAACAAATGCTTGTTACAAATACCTGTATGAAGAGATGATGCAGTCCAAAGATGATAAGGAAGAAATTATGGAGGAGCTAAAAACATTTTGCTCTATTCTAGTAGAAAACACATATGTAAATCCTTCAAAAGTTGCATTCTATTTGAATTTTGATGCTGCTCCATATCTATACCAACTTCCTAACAAGTATAGAAACAGTTGCCGTGAGCTTTTTGAAACTGTGGGGGTTCTTCCAAACTTCACTGTTGAAAACTTCTCATCTGTTTTAGAAGTCATCAAGAATGAATGCAAAAGAAAATGTCTCTCAGAGGATCAATTTCAGCTATGTCGTAGAATCATCAGTGAAGGGATATGGAGTTTAATTAGAGACAAAAATCAGGAGTTCTGTCAAAGCAACTATGGACAAATACTTTTACCTGACAGCAATCTCACTTTGCAACAGTCCAGGTCACTGTGCTACAACGACTGCCCATGGATTAAGGTCAGGGATACAACTGTGAAGTATTGTCACGGAGATATTCCAAGAGAGGTAGCAGTAAAATTAGGTGCAGTTCCAAAACGCCACAAAGCCTTGGAAAGGTATGCTTCAAATGTCTGCTTCACCACCCTTGGAAGTGAGTTTGGGCAAAAGGAAAAACTCACGAGCCGAATTAAGAGCATCCTCAATGCATATCCATCAGAAAAGGAGATGCTGAAGGAACTTCTTCAAAATGCAGATGATGCGAAAGCAACTGAGATATATTTTGTATTTGATCCCAGAACCCATCAAACAGACAGAATATTTGATGATAAATGGGTGCCTATGCAAGGTCCATCCCTTTGTGTTTACAACAATCAACCCTTCACAGAGGATGATATCAGAGGAATCCAAAATCTTGGCCGAGGCACAAAAGAGGCAAACCCTGGCAAAACTGGACAGTATGGTATCGGATTTAACTCTGTATATCACATCACTGACTGTCCATCTTTCATTTCAAATAATGACATCCTTTGTATCTTTGACCCACATGCACGTTACGCACCTGGAGCAACCACTGTTTGCCCAGGAAGAATGTTCAGAGATCTGGATTCTGACTTTAGGTCCCAATTTTCTGATGTCCTGAACTTATATTTGGGGAATCATTTCAAACTGGAACGCAGTACAATGTTTCGGTTCCCTATTCGCACTGTAGAAATGGCAAAAATTTCAGAGATTAGCTCAGTACCTGCTTCAGACAGAATGGTGCAAAATCTTCTTGACAAATTACGAACAGATGGAGCAGAACTGCTTATGTTTCTAAACCACATGGAAAAAATTTCAATTTGTGAAATAGAATATCGAACAGGAGAATTGAGAACCCTGTACTCCGTCACTGCAAAAATCACAGATGGCGATCGTTTGAAACGGAAACAGTTTCATGCCAGTGTAGTGGACAGTGTGACAAAGAAAAAGCAGCTGAATCAAATCCCAGTACAACAAATAACATATTCAATGGTTATTGAAGATTCAGATGGGAGCTCAACAAACTGGCTCATATGCAACAGGTCAGGATTTTCTGATATGGAAAAGGTTTCCAAAAGTGTAGTGTCGGCTCACAAAAATGAGGACATAACGCTCTTTCCTCGGGGTGGGGTGGCAGCTTGTACAAGTCACAACTACAAGAAAGCTCATAGAGCCTTTTGTTTTCTTCCTCTTTCACTAGAGACAGGGTTGCCTTTTCATGTGAATGGGCATTTTGCCTTGGATTCTGCTAGAAGAAACCTGTGGAGGGATGACAATGGAGTTGGAGTAAGGAGTGACTGGAACAATAATCTAATGACAGCGTTAATAGCCCCTGCTTATGTTGAGCTGCTAATTCAGCTAAAACGTCGGCTATTTCCTGGGCATGATCCCACAGTGACAGTTCTACAAGGAACGCCAATCCACCACGTCAAAGATATGTTACGGAAGTTCTTGTTTTTCTTTCCTGTGAACAGATTAGACATTCAACCAGACTGGTACTGTTTAGTAAAGGCAATCTATCACTGTATTCATTCAGACCTTAAAAGACTTTTGCCTGTTGTTAGGGCACCACATTTGGATAACACTGATATTCTTCACTCAGCAATATACATTTCCTGGGTGAATACCTCCACTTCAACAAAAGGAAGGGCATTCTTCGATAACTTGCTGCAAGATGAGTTGCAGCACCTGAAAAACACCGAGTACAATATTTCCACACGTAAATCAGTGGCGGAAAATGTCTACAGGCTAAAGGCCATGCTTTTGGATGTAGGCTTCAATTTAGTCCACAGTTGTGATGAGACAGCGGGTCTCTACTTTTGTTTGGAAGATGCAGGCATTCCAGTCAGCTACGTGACACCGGAGGATGTCCGATGCTTCCTGTTGACCTTTTCATCCCCGGACACATCTTGTCAAGTTGGAAAACTACCATGTCGACTGCAACAGTCTAATTATAAGCTTTTCCACAGTCTGAAACTGCTCGTGGACTATTGCTTCAAAGATATAGAAGGAGATGACATTAAAATTGAGGGGCTACCACTGCTTTTGACAATGGACAATATTTTGCAAGTGTTTGACTCAAAACGTCCCAAATTCCTAACAAGCCATCATGAACTTGTCCCTTCCAGGACAGAACTGTTTATGCACACACTGTACATGAGATATTCCAACATTCTTTTTAAAGCAGGAGTGGCAAAGGTTTTTGACATAAGTAGCTTTGGAGATTTGTTGGGATCTGTCTTACCTCGTGAGTACAAAACCAGGACCCCTGTGAAGTGGAGAGAAAACTATGCAAGTGAATCATGGCTAAAAAGTGCATGGCATTTCATCAGTGAAAATATTGGCATCAAAGATGACCCAGCAGAGGTTAAGCCAAAGTTTGAGACAGCTATGGTGAGCCTTAAAGATTGGGCTCTACTACCAGGGATCAAGTTTATGGTATCAAGCAACAAATTAACTGTGCCAGAACACGATGCTTTGTTACCTTTCAGCCTAATGTATGCTGCCATTTTCCCCAATGGACAAAATGAAAAGGTTTTCCACACCCTGATGAAGGCAGGATGCCTACAAGTAGCAGTAAACAAAATGTGTGCAAAGGAGAGTCCCATCTTGCCTTTACTGGCCCAGTACACAGCAAATATAGACAATCCTTCAAGCATTCTGAGGTCTCTTGAGTACATGATTCAGACATCAACTTTCAAAGCAGGGAGCTTGACTGACAAAGACTGTGAAGCACTCTTGCTGTACTTTAACTCTAATTTGACTAATTTATGTCAAGATAATGTGCAAAGTCTGAAATTGCTTCCATGTTACAGAGCTGTCAGTGGACAGCATATCAGCATTGCAAATTTTGGAGCTTGTTATATTCTTACCAAAACCATTCCATCAATTGACATGGAAAAATGGGCACACACTTCTTCCTCAACATTTCTAGTTGATAATCCACAGTTGAAAGAACTCTACACCTTTCTTGGGTGCAATCCAATTGATGACTTGGAAGTCTATCTAAAGCACCTCCTCCCAAAGTTTGACATTTTGTCACATGATGCCAAAATCCAACATCTCATTTATCTGAAGGAAAGACTACTGACAATAGAGGAGTCATGCTGCATAAAGGATCAACTCTATGAAAAACTGGAAAATCTCTCATTTATTTTTGACTCAACAAGCAGACTAAAACCTGCCAAAGCTTTTTATGACCAAACTGTAAAAGTGTTTGAAGTGATGCTTCCACCAAAATCTTTCATCCCCATGGAGTTCTTCAAGAAAATTGAACAAGTATTAAAACCAAAAAATGGAACCTCACTACTTCCTTCATGGATTACATTCCTACGCAAGATAGGTTTAAAATATATAGTGTCTCAACAACAAGTTCTCCAGTTTGCAAAAGAGATCAGCATCAAGGCACAGACAGAGAACTGGTCTAAGGAAAAAGTACAGACCATAGTTGATGTTCTCTTGAATCACATTTTCAGTGAGAGGACAGATTTGTTTGAGGGAGTATTTCTTAAAGAACTCTCAATGATCTCATTTTTATGTCCAGAACGTGCACCAGCAGAACTTGTAAGGCTGCATCCTCAGCACCAAGAAATCAATGGAACACTTCCTCTAATTCGTTTCAATGGGTCTCAAGTTAATCCAAAATTCAAACAAACTGATGTCATGCAGTTACTTTGGACATCTTGTCCTATTCTACCAGAGAAGGCTACCCCAACAAGCATAAAAGACCAAGAGGGAAGCACCCTTTCAAGCCAAGAGCAGCTTGAACAAATTTTGACTATGTTGAATGTAAATTCAGATCCACAACTGGAAAGGGTCATTAGCAACTGCAAAAACATCTGCAGCATCACAAACATGGATGATGACACAGTCAAAACAAGAAATAATGTCTTGAGGAGAACCTATGAATTCCTTAATGCAGATAAACGGGAATTCCGTTATCAATTACGAGGGGTAGCATTTGTTATGGTTGAAGAGGGCTGGAAACTTCTAAAACCAGAGGAAGTTGTGATAAATCTGGACAATGAATCAGACTTAAAACCCTATTTATACAAGCTTCCACTTGAACTTGGTACCTTTCACCAATTGTTCAAATTATTGGGCACTGAAGACATTGTATCAACAAAACAATATGTTGAAGTTTTGTGTCGCATATACAGAAGCTCAGAAGGTAAGCAGCTTGACCCAAATGAAATGAGAACAGTAAAAAGAGCAGTCTCAGGACTCTTCAAAAGTCTCCAGAATGACCCAGTCCAAATTCGCAAAGATCTCGAGACGCTGAAAGATTTAACATTTTATCTACCAAGTCACGATGGTCGACTTGCCAAGTCAAACAGTTTAGTCTTTGATGATGCACCGCATTATAAGAGCAGGATACAGGGAAATATTGGAGTGCAAATGCTTGTTGACATGAGCCAATGCTACCTAGGCAAAGACCATGCTTTCCACACTAAGCTTATTATGTTGCTTCCACAGAAATTAAGGCCCAGACTTTTGAGTAGTATTTTAGAGGAACAGCTTGATGAAACATCTCAGAGAATGTGTCAATTTGGAGCCCTTTGCTCACTTCAAGGTCGGCTTCAGCTGCTACTTTCCTCTGAGCAGTTCCTCACAGGACTAATAAGAATAATGAAGCATGAGAATGACAATGCTTACATGGTAAATGAGGAAAAAGCCATACGACTCTGCAAAGCACTTTGCGAAGGTTTGAAGGTATCTTGCTTTGAGAAGCTGCAGACAACATTGCGAGTTAAAGGCTGCAGTCCAATTCCACACAGCCGGAGTGAAACTCTGGCCTTTTTGAAACGATATGGTTCATCAGTTATCCACCTCTATATTCAACATTCAGATAGCAAAGATATTAATTTTCTTCTTGCACTTGCAATGACCCTCAAGTCTGCTACAGACAATCTGATTTCTGACACTTCCTATCTTATTGCAATGCTAGGCTGCAATGACATATACAGAATTTCTGAAAAGCTGGACAATCTTGGTGTAAAGTATGACTCAACTGAGCCCTCAAAGCTTGAGCTTCCCCTTCCTGGGACACCAATACCTGCAGAGATTCATCATTTACTGCTAATGGACCCAATGAATGTTTTCTATCCAGGAGAGTATGTTGGCTACCTAGTTGACTCGGAAGGAGGTGATATTTTAGGGTCCTATCAACCAACCTACACATATGCAATTATTGTCCAAGAAGTAGAAAGAGAAGAGGATGACAACCCAGGTTTTCTTGGCAAATGTTTTCAAATTGACATTGGATATAGTGAATACAAAATTGTAAGTTCCCTTGATCTATATAAATTCTCCAGGCAAGATGACAGCACCAATATTCGAGATGGTGCAACAGTACAACCAACAAGCCCATCAGAGAGTTCCTCCACAGCCCCCAGAATGGCACCACCTTTTTTTCCTCGCAAGGAAAATCATATACCTGCACCAAAACTGAGGTCTCCCAAAAAGCTTAAGCTTAATGCATTACCAGAAATTCTGAAAGAAGTTACTTCAGTTGTAGAACAGGCTTGGAAACTTCCTGAAACTGAAAGAAAGAAGATCATCCGAAGGTTATATCTTAAGTGGCACCCAGACAAAAATGCAGAAAATCTTGATATTGCCACAGAGGTTTTCAAGCACTTACAAAATGAGATCAGTCGGATGGAGAAGCAAGCACATGCAGAGCAGTCCACAGACAGAACATCGAGGCGAACTTTCTCTGCATCATCCACTCGTTTCCAGTCAGAGAAATTCTCTTTTCAAAGATTTTACACATCATGGAACCAAGAAGCAACAAGCCATAAATTTGAAAGGCACCAATTTGGAGATCAGTTTGCAAGTTATTCAGGGGCATCACATTCTAGTCGTTTCTTTGTGCCACCATCATTTAAATCAGTTGGAAACCCTGTAGAGGCAAGAAGATGGCTAAGGCAAGCAAGGGCTAACTTTTCAGCTGCAAGAAATGACCTTCATAAAAATGCAAATGAGTGGGTGTGTTTCAAATGCTATCTGGCCACCAAACTAGCATTAATTGCTGCAGACTATGCAGTTAGAGGAAAGTCAGACAAAGATGTGAAACCCACAGCACTGGCACAGAAGGTTGAAGAGTACAATGCTCAGCTAAATGGCCTAGCAAAGGATGTCAACATCTTGGAAAGTTATGGTGTTGACAGCCTCAGAACCCGGTATCCTGACCTCTTGCCCTTTCCTCAGATTCCCAATGATAGGTACACATCAGAAGTTGCAATGAGAGTAATGGAATGTACAGCTCGAATAATTGTCAAACTAGAAGCTTTTGTGCAGCAAAAAATGTGATATGTCAGAAAAAAAGACCCAACATATTGTGGCTTTGTGCAAAAAGAATGAGAGGATTTACTTTTGCGTATTCCAAGCAAAAGTGTCTATCCATCTGACAATTATGCACAGTACCATTAATGGTGCTAAATCCTCATGCTTACTGCATATTTTTGCTTGAACATGTCCAATTCGATGCCTGAATTTGAAAATATTTTT
Source organism: Porochilus rendahli (assembly GCA_039654305.1). Lineage (NCBI taxonomy): Eukaryota > Metazoa > Chordata > Actinopteri > Siluriformes > Plotosidae > Porochilus > Porochilus rendahli. Next base: position 10,708,246 of record JBCNYG010000013.1, on the reverse strand, counting down.
GTTTCTGTGACTTACTTTTTAGAATGAAAGTTTATGATATGAAAGTGTACATACCGCTTAAAAGCATAGCAATATTTTCTTTTTACTATAAAGTTTGTGTTTAACTTATGTACAGAAATGAATGAGTGATTAAAAGAATATGCTGCTTTTTTACTTCATGTTTTATAGAAAAATATTTTTCTTGGCAGTCATGCAGGTGACTGTAATGTCCTGTAATTTGCATGTATTTGCACTGCACTTTTGAGTACAGAGCATTCATGTGATTGCTGAAATTTAGTGGAGCAGAGACTTTACACATGGAGTATTGCAAATTTAACAATGGTACATTAAAATGCAAAAACTGGTCTAATTGTCCTGTGAACATTGGGAGATGTAGACATATTTTCAGTTTTTGAATGCAGTTCAGAAATCTGATCATATTTTACATCCATATGCATTTAACAATTCCCAAATAGACAGATAATCTTCTACAGTAAAAAGAATACACTAAACATTTCCTTTTTAACTAGGCTAACATAATTTTCTTTGTCTTAAATGTTGTAAATTCTTTTGTGTCCCCTTCATGTAGGGGCATATTTTGTGTATTCTTTCTTTCAATTATTATTCCAGAGCAGCATCAAGGTATTCTCAAAAGGACCCCCAATTCCAGTACTTTTCCAACATGTCTTTATTGACCTTCATTAGCAATCTGATGGAATTTATTTAATTTTCTTAATTTTTAACAGAAAGAAAATATTTGGCCAAGATAATATTAGGCTAAACAAACTAATAGGTATAAAAAGTATATTTGTAGAACAAGATTTACTTTAGTACAATCATACTGGGTTTAGTATATTAAACTACTCCAGTTAAACATGACTGTTACTTTACTTTGCCAGCTAGTAATAAAATTAATGATTGCATGATGTAAATAAAATTGCTTTAGCTATTTGCTACCAAGGAGAAAGATGGAAAAACCACCATCATCCAAGTGGCAACTCGTATGATGTTAGCAGTATGCACTTTAAAATTATGAAAGGAGCTTTTGAAAGGATTGGGAATTATACTTACTTTGCTTTCTTTACATTACCCTGTTGTCCATATGATTTGGTGTTCTCCTACTCCTTGTGACACAACAATTTGAAATCTAGAGATTCATTACTTGATTGTGGATTAGGCTATATATCCTATGTGTTTTATGAAAGACCATGGGAACTAAGACACTGGTTACAGGATTAGCATTTAGTTGTTGTCTTTATTTCTTTTATACCTATTTCATGTTTTATTGTTGTACTGTATGTTCACAGATACCACCAGTTTTAACTCTCACAATGTGTATTCTGACATACGTATGTGTATCAGTGCCATAGAGCTAATAAACCATATGTATGTCTACTGTCACTCAGAGGGCCTGGTAACTTTTTTGTATTTTCCAAACAGTGCATTTGACTTTAGTAAATTAAACTTAAAGTTTCTGAATTGTCACCTTAACTACCAAAACAATGCTTCCGGTGACAAAGCAATGAGTAACAAAAGACGAGTAACAAAAGCCATGCAACTGATGTAACATGAAACTGTGAATGGCTCATAAAATTAGTAATGATTTTTTATTTTTTTATTTAGATAAATTATTGTAGTAATATCAAAGCAAATATGTAGAAACAAATGTAAGCCTCTCATTTAATTGAACAGAATTGTTTGGCGATTAAAAAAGGAAAAGCTACAGTGCCCTTTGGAGATTACTGCCAGTATTGAATAAAATATGAGGTAATGTCTTAAACTGTGGTCAATGTTTGAGTCATTGCTTTAAAAGGTGCATAGAAACCAGCCCTGACCAGAGAATCAAAGACATCTTAGGCATTACTCGATTCATGAATGTCAAAAAACAATATTTGATTTCATACTCCAGGTTGATAAGCAAGTCAGAAAACTTTGCTTGTAGATGTTTGTCATCATTTATATTCCAGTGAACTTGTAAAGTAATTTTGTTCTGTTAATAAAATTTGAAGTACACCCTTAAAGGGTATTCACTTGTTATCCTGATGGAGCCCGCAAAGACAAAAATAAGGTACTTATCAACAGTGATGAGGCCAATTACCTGCTTTGGACTCTTTAGCCAATCAAATTAAACTTAGAAAATGGTTCCAATTATCCAGTGATGTTCTATTTTATAAAATATTTCTCAACTCTTGTTAACTCTGACTCTGACTCTGACACAAATAAAAAAAGACTGCAAAATTGATCAGTGTGCTCCAGAGTTGCTTTTGTTTTGCAGCCCTCAAAGAACCTAAAAAAAAGGCTAAAACTTTTTATGAAAAGGTAATTGTAGGTCAGGTTCAAGCTCTGCAAAATGTCCACCAATTGTTTATAATGGCTAGGTAGTGGCTGAGGTGATTCCCCCATCAGGGAACTCTGATAAATTTTGATTTATCTGCAGTCACAGTAATTACTGATGCATTGATGGATTTTACCTCAACAAACCTTGAAAGCCTGAGTCAACCAGGATGAAGATCAAATACTTTATTAACACAAATAATGACTTTTTTGGTACTGAAATGACAACCAAAAACGCTTACGAAATAAAAAAGACATGCTTTGGCTGGGTTTACTTGGACTGTATTAAGTTTTTGCAAAAATGGCTTCATTGATATTCATTTATTTAAATCTTAACACTGCTTATCTAATTTTGCTGTAAATTCCTGATTAAGAATAAGACTAATGTGAATTAAGATTTATGATATATTACATTAGGTATTAAAACTCATTTTTATTGCAACACTAATAAAGCAAGCTGAAATAATTTATTGTTGTTTTGTTCTCGACATATAAACTAATAATCTGGTTTTTTCTTTAACAGTAATCAGATTTCCCACACAAGTTTTGCATATTGCACTCTATAATCATATTGCAAAGGATGTATGCTGGTGACCAGCCCCTTTTTTGCCCAGCCTAGTTTGGTGCAAGAGAAAAAGGCAAAAAACAAACAAACAAAATATTACCAATTAAAAACAATGATACTGCCAATATTGGTGACATTGCAACTGAATTCCATGTACATAAGGTATTCCGGCTGAAACTCTCACCACCTGAGAATGATGTGCTTCCTGATGTTTTCCTTGAAGTCACTGTAGTAGAAAAATTGTGCTTTTGCACTCCATTCAAGAATCCTATAACAAGAGATTTCTGCAGGAGACCTCTAACCTAATCATTCTAACATGATTATCAGTCTACAGCTGCTCCCGCCTTCAGCACTCTTGGCTCTCATTGCAGGTAGAGGAGAGACCAGCTCTGGAGAGGAACAGCTTGCCACTGGGGCACACACACACTTCGAACATTTTGTACAGCCCCTGCGAGTCACGTGGTGATCCTGCTTCACCCATGGGTAACTTGGGAAGTCGAATGGTCTCAGCATTTAAAACAAGCTGTGGAAAATGTCAAAGTTTGACAAAACGATAAGGATGATAAATACTTTTTTTGTAGTGAAAATGAATAGTGAGGTCCAAAAGTCTGAGACCTCAAAGGAAATAATTAAAACTTTAAAAAAATAAACAAATGACCTAAAGATTTAGGAATTTTCCAATATTTAAAAAAATATTAGTATTTTGTACATCCCATATTCAAATTAAGGATTCTGCACTATTTATAGTATCTTGATTTGAATGTAGGAATATTTGTGTTATTGATTATGTAACTGCTTTGTATAAAAATGTCAGGTTTTCCTAATGTCTGGCCTTTTTTCTGAATTTGATTTGATGTAGTGGCTACACTCACAGTAAGAATGTCTTGGGTTTAAGACCCATGCAAAGGCTCTATATTAGTTGAATATTAGAGGGGTGTGCATGTGTGTGTGTGTGTGTGTGTGTGTGTGTGTGTGTGTGTGTGTGTGTGTGTGTGTGTGTGTGTGTTGGCATTCCAAAAGATTGTTGAACTGTTCAGCTCTTGAGCTGTTAACCCCCCCTGAGGGATGTCTGGGTTTCCCACCTAGACCTGTTGCCTTCACCACCCAACCTCCGATAAGCGAAATGAAAAAAAAGGGCTAGGGGATGGATGGTAGTCTTTAATTTGATGCTACAATAAATATAATTGCAGAAATATCAAAAATCCTCACATATCCCAGCTTGCTAGAAAGCTGGGCTCTGTCCTAGGATATCACCCCTGGAGCTGGGAGTGTGAAGAGCATTGCATAATAATTCACCACCGGCAACTTGTCAGTGCGGAAATTTGAACTCTCAACCATGTAATCAGGTACTCGCACCACTGAGCCAGCACTGCCCTATTTATAGTGTTACTACTGTGGGGCCGTCAGGTTGCAATTGTTATTGGAAGATAAGATTAATAATCAAAATAAATGAGGGTTTGGTAAAGTTTTTGTTTCATAATGAGTGTTGTGGCTGCGCACTTACAAGACCCTCAGTTGAATGCAAAACAACATCCAGGCTTGAACTAGCATCTATATTCCCTGAAGAGGCTCTGATGTAAACACCTTTGGGGGCTTCCATGCTCAAAAATCGGGTTGGAGACTCCAACCTTAAAGAAACAGCAGGCATTAGAGGAAATATTAATGCAAGTTTCAAACACAAGGTGGCATCAAGTCACCAAATACATAACAAAAGCATTAAACATATCAGCATGATGTTCCCTGTCGACAGGATTACTTTCCTTCAAGTCAGATCACTTCCAGATGACTCATGAAAACACTTAGTCATCATCTACCACAAACGACTATTACTCTCCTTGAATCCCCAGTTAAAATTAAGTAACCCGTTCGGAATCCCAGCTACATTGAGTTGCAAAAATAGCATGCATCATTTTACAATTCCTCCAGATTCCTCCAGATTTTCTTTTATGTGCAAAACCTAAAGGTTGCTCTAAGTTCAGCCACTTGTCATACACTCACCTAAGGTCTCTCGCAGACTCTCCTTTGACCAATGGTGTTTCAACGGAGTGCTCAAACAGTGCACCTTGAGGGCCTGGAAAAAAAGGGTGTAAAACAGTTTGTCATTGTATTATTAAGTATAAACGATGATGCTTGGGTGTTAGGGGATATTTTAAAGGGTACTTGTTAAACTTTATTTATTTGTTCCCAGTATTTTCTGCATGATCTCTGCAATTTTCATGGATCTTATCTTTGTCATTCTGATTACTCTTTTTTCTGTAGTTGCTGAATAATATGGTTTAAGGTAAATAATTGAATTCAGCTGGCACTGAATATGAAAGGACATTCATGTGTTTACATTATTTCTAGGAATTTTCATAGACATATAACTTTACATATAACATTTATTTTTAGACATTTATTTTTAGACTTCATTAACTTGTAATGTCATATTTACATTTTCATAAGCATTTTTAACATGTACCAAAACAAAACAATAAGGTGTACTGAGCTCAGGATGTTTAGGGTATGTGCTGCTCTATGTTGCGGTGAAATAACAGGTCCTCAAGGTGTGGGTGGTATTCACTGCCCAGCCAAAAAAAGAGTTGTACACGCTAATATTTTCATGGAGTACATGAAGTCTTGATCACTGCATTCAATCTCCACTGCATTGTTGCTACAGTTGGTCAGGTCGAGGCTCAGCAACATTAATGTGGCAACAAAATGAAGTCAGCTGACTAGCTGAATGTATGAATGAGCAGGTTATCATATCAACAGACTTTTTCTTCCATGATGGCACAGATATAAAATGGGGGCTCCAATGATGAAAGAGTGGTTCAGGAAGAATGAGGAATCAATTCCACATATGTATTGGCACCCCAGCGCCCTGACCTTAACCCCATTAATAATTTTCGGGATGTGCTGGAGAAGGCTTAATGGAGTGGTTAAATTTTGCCCTCATCAATTCAAGACGTCGGTGTGAAATGACCCTAACACTGAATGGAAACATCTGTTTTGTTGCTTATGTTTGTTGAAACAATGGCATGACGTTTACATGCTGTAAGGAAGCCTAATGGTGGAACATCAACGTATTTGTATGTGCAACTTTTTTTTTGGCCAGGCAGTATGCTTGCAGGTGGTAACTTGTTTGGTGTGAATTTCAATGTGTGTGCACATGGGTTCCAAGGTGCATTTCTGAATTCAGAGCAGCCCTGACCAAGACATAGCTTTTCAGTGATAAAGAATGTGAAAAACATTGATATTTGACTTTTAAAAAAAGAGATATAAACATTTAATAAACATTATTAATACCATGTCTGTGTAAGTGTTAAGTGTTGCAATGTTTCTTCAATGACAACTTAACTGCTTTTTAGAGCTTGGTGTAAAATCTCAAAGCCATTGTGTTCTCTAGTATCCCGTGTGGGTACATTGCATTGGTCTCTAATAATATGTGATTGATGAAACCTGGGTGATGCCTTTTTGCTTAACGTCATGGGCATGCTTAGGGCTTTTTTCTGCTATTTAAGGTACGTAGTAAGACTAAAAGATGAAGTAGCTCAGGGCTGTTTGGGTGGTAATATGGTATTGATGTATAATCTAGTGCAAAATTGTTACATGCAATATCAGATGGATATTGTTAAAACCTAAAGCATTTGCACTGGCTTATTCAGTGTGAGTGAACATGACTGATGAAAGCCAAGAATAAAAACAAAACAGCCCAGCTTCTCTACTTCTCTTTTTATGCGGTTTATGCCTTAACTTGGACACATTGGATTATTACTAACAACAGTACAGAGACTGTAAGTATAATATAGTGTGGCAATGGTGGTAAACTACCTCGAAAGGCGCCACCTTTTTTTTCGGTGACTTGTTATGCCGGTCAAGAGCTAGAAGTATAAATAGTGCCCCCATAATTATAAAGCTGTCTGAGTCATCTTACTCCAATTATGTTACTCAGTAAGGTAACTATGTTACCCTGTTAACTCACTTGAACTGAGATGAAATTTAAAGGTTAAGGACAGAGGATCTATGAATGTGTGCATTACATGGATTCAATAGCAAAAGAAATACAACTGGTAAAACAACCATTATAATTGTATGCAAAAAAAAAAAAAAAAAGGTGCTGTTGAATTTTTCCATAGACTATATTACTGAACATCTGGAAAATTCTGCAAAATTTGTATTTTGATAAATTACTAGATGCAAAGCATGATTTGATGTTGTCACCACCTTCAAGTCACTATGTGCTAAAACTGCCACTTTTTGATTCTTATTGGTTGTTCTGGCTTTGATAGTTTTTAACAGCTTATGATGGGGATGCTGGGTTTGAATAAATAGATAGATACATTTGTGGAGTGCCTCTTGACATGTGTGGACTGTTTGAGAAGAGTTTAAGACTATTCCAAGCCTTCTTCTGTGACATTTTTGAGGAAATTTTAAAAACGTTTGAAATTTTTTGCGATGAGTTCATGAACCAATGTGATGCTGTGAGGAATCCTAAGGAATGTATTAATGGCACAATTAGAAAATGGATAATTTTTTATTTAGAATTGGTATATCTGAGAATGTTTCTGACCCTGGAATAATTTTTATGTAAAATTTTATGCAGAGCCACCTTTAAATTTGTCTTTTCAAATGAGCAAAGTTACCTGTAACTCTGAGTTTTCCTGTTCCCACGACTGCTTCTTTTTCATCAGCATAAAACAGAGTCTTGTCATTTGAGCTGACTGTAAAATGCTGCCCAAAGCCTTTGGCTTGTCCTGGACCTGAGAGGCAAACCATGCCAAACTGAGTATGTAAATCCTGAGTTAATTTTAATGTATAACATATAAAATATAAATTTCTATTTCAAAGTAATATAAAAATTACTTTGTACCT
>JBCNYG010000013.1:10668168-10681098 GCA_039654305.1 Porochilus rendahli | reverse complement strand
CCGGAGGAAACCCACGCAAGCACAGGGAGAACATGCAAACTCCACACAGAAACGCCAGAGCTGGGAATCGAACCCAGGACCTTCTTGCTCTGAGGCGGACGTGCTAACCACTACGCCACCGTGCCGCCCCAGATAAGACCAAATTCAAGCTTTTTACAATTATCTCAACTTGCCCTGTTTTTAAGTCAAACAAGAATGTGGAAACATTATGCTTCGGTGCGGTTTCTCTGCGAATACTGTAGGATAATTTTACTACATTGAGGGTACGATGGATGGAGTCATGTACCGTAAAATCATGGACAAGAACCTAAATTCTTCTGCCATGGATGATCCTTCGAGCATGACAATGACCCAAAACACATGACCAAGGCAACAAAGGAGTGGATCAAGAAGAAACACATTGAGTGATCTATAGAGGCTATAGGCTATAGAGTGGTCAAGCAAGTCTCCAGACCGTAGTCCTATAGAAAGTCTGTAGAGGGCACTGAAGCTTTGAGCTGCCCAGCAGTAGCCTTAAAACTTTAAGGATTTGGAGAGGTTCTGGCCAAAAGCCCTCCAGAGATGTGAGCAAACCTTGTGACCAACTACAAGAAACTTCTGACCACTGTGCTTGCCAACAAGGGTTTCTCCACCAAGTACTACACTTTTAACTTCACTGAGTTATGTTTTGCTTAAAGATCACTTATCACAAGCATTTCACTTGATCACATGCAACATAATTTCTAACCTTTATATAGTGTGTTTTTTCTGGATATTTTTTTTTGTTGTTGTTGTTGATATTATTTCTGTCTGTCTGTTAAAATAAACCTTTATTACAGGCCATTCTTTTCTCTGTAGGTGGGCAAATTATTCTCCTCACTGTAGGCATCCTTCAAATCCGCTCAAGGGAATTTTTATTTTATTTTTATTTTTTTGTAAGCCAGCAATTTGTCATTTTGTTAATGGTGTGTAGATAAACCTTGAAGTGGTGTTTAAATGCATTTATTCCTAGACATTTGTTCCTTCTGGGTGCCTCAATTGAGAAGTTTCCTCAAAGCAGAGTACTCTTAAAATAATCTTCGTAGGGTTTCAAAGCTACTCCATTACCATTTTAGGGATATTTAGAGCAACTTCCTGAGTTCCTACAGTTTTTGAATGTTAAAATACTCACATAAATCACAGATTACACTTCTAAATTTCATTACATTTCTTTGCATCTATTATAAAATCCTGTTTCTTAATTAGACAGTAATTAGACTTAATTAGACTAAGAATGTTCAGGTTTATAAAAGTACATGTTGGATGCACCATTTTGTTGTTGTGAAACTCTGCATTTCTAACCAAGAGAAGCTTAAGTAAGTCATGCGATCAATCAGCCTTCTTCAGAACACGTCCCATCTTAGTTTGGATGTTACGGAGGAGGAAAAAGCTAATTGTTGTGATGGCGCAGATTACCTCTGCTACCCAGAATGCTGTGTCCCAGCCATAGTGTTTTGCGATAGTGCCAAATGGCAACCCAGAAAGAAACCCTCCAACTGGAAAGAAAAGCAAAGCATCACCAAAGCACTTCTTTAAAGCTTTCTGCCAAAATATGCATGAAGTCTGGAATTGTGTTTAATATAAGATATTGTTAATTTATTACTATATTAATCTATTGTTATAAAGGTCATGTGAATCATATTTTGTATTATAGTGAATTTATTGCAAGACCCTACCGTTTGCCATCAAGGCTACAATAGCATGTGATGTTCCACAGTAGTTGGAAGGAGCGCTCTCATTAGCAATGACTCCAAACAGAGCTATTGGTCCATAAGAAGAGAAGCCAAAAACAGCACCAAGAAAAAGAATCCAAACCTGTGTGGTAGTTTAAACAAGTACAGATGATAATGAAGTGGTTCATGATCAGGGAATACAAAATAAATCCCAAATTATAAATACATAATTTATGAGGCAAGGTCACACGCTCAAATGTGGCCAGATGTTACGTATTTATTGAGAGGGCATTTGTGTTCATGAGCATTAAATATTATTAAACCCTTTGTTTTTAATGACTGAAAAAAATCTGAAACTTACATTTGAGCTTTCCTGAGTGACAGTGGTACGGAAAAGGTACAAAGAGATGTACATTCCTGCCATCATTGACAGCAGTAGGCCATGCCGTGGGTTACCATACATATGCAGTCCTTGCTGGAGACAATGAAGAAAATATTAATAATAATGATATATATATAAAAGTCTCTTTCCCATGATAATTTCTCAAAGCCTGAATCATCCTGTGAACTCACCCGTGCTACTGCCCTGTCTGACAGATATCCAGCAGCTATACTACCCACTAGTCCCCCAGTCTCCAAGGCACTCATGTAAGAACTGCCTGTGAAAATTTAGATGCATGTTACACTTCAAGCTACGAAACCTGAATGACACAGTTGTTTTCACAAGCTAAAATATATTAGTGTATACTACACTGGAATGGTGTGACCTCAATGATAGACAATCGGAGGACTTAAAAACAATGCTATGTGAATACTGTGTGAATCAAAATGACACATTCACAGTTTGTTGCGGTCGATTGGAGCTAGATTGCCAACATGCTTTAGAATGGAAAAAAATACATCATAAAAATCTCCATTTGGTTTGTGTTTCTGTATAGTATATAATAAACCTTTGTATGTGTGTAAAACACCTTTATGAAGTGCAGCTTACTGATGTTTCCATTTGTTACATAGTAAAACTATGAATGGGTAGGTTTTAAAATGATGCTATTAGCTACACAGCACTTAGCTATGCTTAAAGTGTGCAGATTTCACTTGACCTGCCTCTGTAATGTTTAAAATGTGAAAAAATGTTGCTAAATTGAATAGCAGTCCCCTTGACGTTCCATCTCTGGGTCTATTCAGCAACATCCACCTCACCTTTGGTGCTTAATTGTTAGGTATACTAAACATTTTGTTACCTGCAAATACAGAACATTCTGAATATTCCAATAAAGTGAATGCCTTAATAAGCTAATCCACAGTACCCATTAATGCTGACTGGCCCTTGTCCTGGATAAGGAAGAGTTGTCCCCAGTCTGTGCAAGCAGTCTTGACTCCAAACACAACCAGATAGCCAAATGACAATAACCACAGATACGGAGACAGAAGGAACTCCTTCAGTGTGCTCTTATCCCCACTGGAGCCTGAAAATAGACAACATAAGATTTACTTTTAAAAATCATTTTTACGCTGATCATAGATGGCACAGCCACGGAGAGGGTCAGTACCATTGTATTCTATGGAGTGCACCTGGCAGACGATTTGTCCTCGACCATTAACTCTGTCAATGTTTTCAAGAAGGCCCAGTGGACGCTTTACTCCTTCCAGAGGCTCAAGCATATGTTTTATATTTTTAGTTTTTACTTTATATTTTATCTAATTCCTACTTTGTGTGCTATATTGTGGGGGCTCTGAGTCCTAGAATTCCCTTGCCGGTAATGATGTTCCATTGTTACCTGTCTATGACAATGAAACTTGAACTCAAACAGGCCATCATGACCTTCCACAGGGGCAGTAGTGAATGTGTTGTGATCTACTGTATGACTAATTGGTACAATTTTGAAACAGAAGCAGCCGTTCTCAGCCTGGTGCCCTTCTCCCATCGCTGCTGGAGCTCTTTAACCAGCATTAAACCTGCAGAGCCTCCAGCATCATCATGAACCCCGACCATCCCTCCCACATACATATAGTCTTAATTGTCGTTTGATTTCATTCGTGAGTGTTCGCGAGTGCATGATAAAATGACTCTTGAAAGGAATCTTGACTCTCTGGCAGTAAGCTGATCATTGTGAGAAATAATTAAATGAAATTTAAACTAAAACACCTAAACAGTGAGTAAAACAATAATCTACTTTAATGCAGCTTTTGTGAGTGAACAGATCTCAGTGTGATCTCCAATGGCCTAACTCTGATCTTTTACCCTGATTTCACAGCTGTTTACCTCACATCAGGGGCAAAGTCCATTAGTGAACTGTGCAAGATCAGGCGTTTTCTCACAGAAAACAACCAAAAAGAAAACAGCCTATAAATCGTTTATGCATGAAGCACAGATTCATTATTTCTTGCAAAGTTTTAATCTACAATCACAATGTGTCAGGTATCAGGATGTGGCCAGTTCAGGGTGGCAAGATCCTCTCAGCAACAAGCTTCTGCTGAAAGATTATAATGATTACAAATGCCCTACCTCAGAAAACCAAAACAGTGCTTGGTGCAAGCAAATCACAATTACACAAGCACAGCTTTAAATTGTTCATTTATTTTATATGACCAGACAAACACACTCAAACCTGCTTTGCCTTTCTTTGGACTAGCTTCTATATTGGGCAGTCCAACATCTTTAGGCTCGTTCTGGATTACCAGTAGACAGAAGACTGACATGACTACACAAGTCAGGCCAGAGACGGACAGCGTAGACCTCCAGCTATGGCTCTCAGCCAGAAGCGTGGCAATGATTGGCCCCAGTCCACCAGCCAGATTCATACTGCAGGACAGCACTGCCCACCATGTTCCAAATTGAGACGGTGCGAACCACTACAGAGATGAAAGCAGAGTCACACAAGGGAATTTCAGTAATTACTTTAAAGTCATACTCAGGATTAAGCAGTTTGGTAAATGACTGAGTGACTACGTGAGTATATTGTTATTGACAGTTACCCATATGTTGTGTATACTACTGTGCTACTGTCTCTGCTGTGCTAAAAATGGTCCACCTCATAAATAATATCTGAGCAGTGGTGGACATGTTCCATTAATAGGTAGAGTAAAGTGGTGACTGACAAGCTGTATGTTGTAGGCGTATAAATCAGTGCCACTATCTGTATCTTGGTGTAAAACTGAAGGGGGCATGGTTTATTTATTTTTAAAAAATGTTTACAAGCCACAAATTTTCAATGTTCATCAAATTCATCAAAAAACATTACGAGATTGTGTTGGGAGTATATCCTGTGGCTTTATTGATGACAGCAAATCACCGCCTGTACAGGCCATACTCAATACTGCAACTCACCACCTGGAGGCCACACCTAAATCTACCATCTAAATCAGAGTTTAGGTACCAAAATAATATACTGAAAACCCCCCACTCTATTATCTATACACTCTAATAGCCCTCTATTCATATCAGTATCTGTTTAAAACACATTTTCTGTTTATTAAGATTATTGTTATTGTGTTCACTTACATCCCTGTGTATAATAATAGACAGGCTACAGTTCTGGATAATGTGACGAAGGTGTGGGTGTGCGTGGATAAAACATGACATTTTTCCAAGGTAAAATATCTAATGATTTAACCACTCAACAGGCCCAAACTTCTACTGCTTCTCCAGTATATGTTATGTGTACATAATAAAATGTACACATTGTACCCAATAAAGGATGGAGCCATGGCACTGTTTTGTTAATTTATCAATGATTCCATTCATTCACAATTGTCCATACCTTACGGAGCACTTTTCCACATGGTGGCCACCCAAAGCCCTGGCCAAGTCCATTCAGGAACCAGAGCCCAGCAAACATGGCCACAGTGGAGGAGTGTGAGAACACCACGTTGATGCCACCTACCATGAAGAGGCCGATAGAAAAAAGCCATCTTGCACTTATCTGATCTGAAAGCACCCCACTGATGAACTTGCTGATGGCGTAGGCTAGAGACTGGCTGCTGGTGATAAGACCTGCAATGTGCAAAGATAAAACAAGAATTCTGAAAGCTGGTGTGGAAAGCCATTTTATCTCAGAATGTGGCTTTGAAAAGCATCAGACAGGATATAAGAACAATGTCATCTCTCATTCAGTTTGATTTAACTTTTGATAACAACTTTTGTTTTCAGAATTGTGAAAATCAGGGCATACAACATGCATGGCTACAACAATACCAAAGGTCACAGATTGACATCAAATTGTCATAAAAAAAAAATCCCGCATTCAAATTACAATAGACTTATTAGACAAAGGCTCCTAGTACACAATATACATAGTCCTGGATATAATAAAACTGAGAATACTAAGATGCATACAAGCTTATTGTATGACTGACTAGTCCAAGAAAATGATGTGCTCCTACCCAAGTCATCTTTATCCAACTTGATCTCTTGCATTACAGAAGGCATCACAAAGGAGAATGTCTTCCTGTTAAAGCAATACAGCGTATAGCCAACAAACATCGCAAGGAATATAGTAATCCGATAGTAGCCATATCCAGACTTTGTCATCTTGCTTTTGGATCATCCAGCAATCCAACAGTGACAAATGAGGCTTCAGAACAGTTACTGGCCAAATGCAGTCTTCAGCTCAGCTCAGCTCGTTCAGCACAGAGGTGAACTTTGCATCAGGTTCCACCGAGCACTGCAAACCTGGTAGGATGAAAAGAAAGGAGCTGTAATCAATAATAAGGTAAATGGTCAACCTGGAGTTGTCCTGTCTCAATCAGTTGGATGCTGTAGCATTTCCTTAGTTGTATCAAAATGTAGCATGAATATATTTTCTACACACTCTCACCTTTTCCCTCTTCTACACCACCTGTACCGAAATGTCCAAGCGTAAAGTGGTATAAGCCTAAAGTTCAACATGGGATCTTATTATGATAAGCTACAGCTCAGGAGTTTAATGATTTACTTTGGAGTCCAGCCTTGTTATGGGATAGGCCTGATCACTGGGGCGTGAAGTAGAACAACAATTCAGGTAATTGGTTTTAAAGTTAGCGAGACGGTTTCTGCTTTAAAGGTCACATGACCGTTTGTTCTGATTGAAGGTTTTAAAAATGTATTTACATTTGTCTACTTACTTCGTCTGTTTTATTGATTAGATATACAAGATGGAGCTGATGTAAATACTCACTAATGTACTCAAATACAAATTTTGAATACAAATCTGTACTTTTTCTTATTATTACAAAGATATTGTATTTAGTAATTGTAACATTGGCAGCACAGTGTTGTAGTGCTTAGCTCACTCGCCTTACAGCAGGAAAGCTGTTTCCTCCAGGTAATCTGGTTTCTTTCCACACTCCAAAGACTAATTGGCTGTCGCAAATTGGGCGAGGTGTAATTGTGAATGGTGGCGTGTGTATTAGCCCTGCAACGAACTGGTGATCTGCTCAGGGTGTAACACACCTTTGGCCAGAGTTGGCTGAGATTTGCACCAGCCTCCATGCATCCACAGTAAGATAAAACGATTTAGCAAATGAATAAATATGATGCTTGTATGTTTTTAGTTATTTTTGTAACAAGTTAGTACATATGTGCTACATTGGCAATGCAGTGCACCTACTATGGAATTTAAGAGAGGAACCATCTCAGTCACAAATATAATGCATAATGGCCAGTGGTCACAAATAAAAACAAAAGAGCAAGTGCTTCTTTCCTTGCACACCACTGTCCAGTAACAACCATTGCTATATTAATTAGAAATCCAGTAGAATTCACGGACACTGCAAGTGCTGGAGAAAGTCCCAAAACGCAATTTAGCTATATGTCTCAACTGAGTTATGGAAGAGACTATGCTTAGCTAGGACAAAATGATAGGCTTGATGGTAGTATTAGGTTGAAACCAGAGGTTACATGGTATGTAGATGAGGTTAGAGTGTTGGAGAAACTAAAGGACTAATGCACTGCTGCAATAATCACATTTCATCGAAATGAAGCATGGGGAATTATTAAACATTATTGTTGGCACCAACCAGTGAGTAACTGGATGGCATTGTGGGTACTGTGAGAAACCGTTAAGGAAACTGAAGCGTTTCAAAAAATGATGTTTTCTTTAGACAGTCTACTTAATCACAAAATCAATCTCAGATACCACAAAGAATAATATTCACCAGTCAGCACTGAGAATGTCTTATCATTCATTTTAAAACTGCCAAGCTGTATTTACATTTTAGCGTGTGAAAGTTAGCAAAATCATGCCAAAATTTATACTGAGTAAAGCAGGCTTTTGTTTCTCACCAAAACACAGCTCAGGGACATGGTTACCAGCAGAACGATTTCTGAATTACTACCAATAATGCTACACCGGCAGGTTATTTTAAAGGCAATTTTGTATTTAAAAAAAAATTTGTATTGACCATTTCAGTCAGATAAATAATTACTTTAGGCTGATAAGTTAATTACTCATTCAATCATATGCTAAAATGCTTAGTACTATTAGGGTTGTGAGGAGGCTGAAGCCTATCTCAGCCAACGCTGAGCAAAGGCAGGGTACATCCTAAATAACTTGCCATACCATCACAAGGCCAACAAACACACAACCATTCACATTCACACTTGGGAGCAATTAAAAAAACAAACAAACAGCCAATTAGACTAATGTGCAAGCACTGTGGGAAACACTTAAGCACGGGGAGAGCAGGCAGACTCCTCAGAGAAATGCCAGAGTCTGGGACTTGAACCCAGGACCTTCTAGCCTTGAGGAGCAAATAAAGCCCCAAATTATTTATCAGCTGCTGGTCTAACAGATGGTCTAACAGTTGCCTGTGTTTTTAAATTTTCAGCTGGATAATTTAAAAAGATTTATTGTGCAAGTTGTTCAGTTGGATTTTATCTTTAATAATGATACAGGAAACAGGAAACAGGAAATAAATGCATAATGGAGAATGGAATTGAGCATAAAATAAGAGAATGTCTAAAAATAGTCTTCTAAGAGATATGGCATAGTGAATTTTCATACTTTCTTTTTTAAAAATCAGCTATTAATCTGAAATATGTGATAATAAAATAATCACAAGTCACAGCGATCTCCTTTATTATTATAAACTACATACGACTACATAGCAAAACAAACTGACAGTGTCAGTGTATGTGGCAGTACAGTGAGACAGCACTTCTGATATACAAAGACAACAACCCATGGTTCACATAGTCAGTTATTATGCCATTCGAATGACATTAAACGTATTATATATATATATATATATATATATATATATATATATATATATACACACACACCCCTCCACAAAACAGAACATTCCATGAAGTAACTTCTGTGAAATAAGTTACCTCAAAGGCGACATTTTGGACCCTAAAAGTCCTCGCTGACTCGACACGTACAATTAATTCATATAATTAATCGATGTTTTGTGGTGTTTATACCTCAACCTAAAACACTCCTAACAACAGAACAGCAGCCCCTCAAGCTGATATAGAACTGTCGCAGTGCTGACGTGGCCTCATTCAAGTAGACCTGGTGCATCATGGGTAATGTAGTACAATTTCAGGTACAACTGTAGTAATCTTTAGGGCAGTTGTTGTGTATTGCATACAATAGGAATTATTATAAAATACTTATTGTATAAGTAGCGTATTGCATTTACTTTTTTAGTTATTAAAAACTGTCCTTTTTTTATTAACAAAATAACAATGTTTAACAAGATTTTCCATGAAAAAATACACTTCAGCTCTGTTTTTCTTATCGTATAAGAACAAGCTGATTTTGCATGCAAAAAAATAATCCAGCTCTGTTTTTCTTTTCATTTTTCATAAACAAAAAATTAAAATGCAGCACCACAGTGCATCACTCACAGCAAGGAGGTCTGTTCGAGTGCTGTGTCCGTTGAGGCTTTTTCTGTGAGAAGTTTGCATGTTCTCCTTGTGATTGTGTGGGTTTTCTGCCACAGTCCCAAGACACATGCATTAGGCTAATTGGCTATTCTAAAATGCACCGAGATGTGAGTGCAAGGTGGTGGACCTGCAATGATTTATCAAGCTGTTGAGCGTCCACCTTGCCTTCACCCACAGTTGGTTGAGACAGACTCCAGCCTCACCGTGGCATAATAGTAATGAGTGAAAAATACCGTTGTGTTTTTTCTGAATTAGACAGAGGAGCCAGCAATTACCACCCGGGCCAGAGGGAATCAGGTGACCTGAACAGGGAAAGAGCCAGAACAAACATGAGAAAGACAAGACTCAATGCCCCTGGTGGGTTCTAACACATTTTGCCTGAAGAAAAGAATCTGCCCACCTTGATATAGGGTATTAACCTTCTTAAGCCATGCCCTTCCTTATCAATTAAATAAACATCATCTGATATGCTCAAATCCAATAAGCAGTCAAGTTTATACATCTTGGATTTGGGAAATATGCATAAAAAGGATGATGTGGCCAAAATACTCACTAATAATTATGCACACAGTGTATGTGGGGATATTTTTTAAATATTATTATTAATTATACTAATTATATATTTTCTAGGATTTGGACTGGCATCACCGAGCGCCACCAATGGCAAGATCTTCATGATTTTTTTGGGGATGATAGGATGGCAGCAGCCATACTCTTGTTCAACCTTTTTCTGGAACATGTAATCATTCTTATTGTATATGTGTTGAGTAGATGCTATGAGCAAAAATTATGGAACAGCAGGCGAGGCACTGTTGCTTTCCATCTCACCTCACAACCAAGTAGGCAGGAGCATTGGAAGCCTTCTATTTACCAAGTAACACAAGTTTTGGTGGCAGTTTGTTTTCTTATATCTTATCTTATGCTGCATCAGAATTATATTTTTTCCCTGGAAGGTTGGAGCTACCTGGAGTCCGTGTACTTTTGCTTCGTGACCTTTAGCACAATGGGCATCGGGGATATGGTGAGTGGACAGCGAGGGCTCTACAAAGCAAACTGGTTTTACTAGATAACTACCATTTTAGCAATCATCCTTGGTGTATGCTGTACACAAGTTCTCTCTTTAATCTTATTGCTATTATGATCAAAGCAATGTTGAACTGGATCATGGACAAGGTACTATGTTTGAATTGCTGTTCAGGGACTGGTTCAAAAAAATTCCAGCCGGTTCAGCTTTACTGCTCTTGCTCGATGTGTCCAAAAATTTAAGAATCTTCTCCTCGGCAGCTTCCAGTCACCACTAGCTGTTTTAGCCAATGCTGGAGCTGCCATGGAGTGAAACTTGGAGGAAGGAAGAGCAGATGTGCTATTTCTACATTTATTAATAAGTGTTAAATAATTATCTTCAACAGAACAATCTATATATAATCAGAAACCACTCCATTTTATATATTTTTGATATAGTGTATTAATCACTATTACAAAAGGGAAATTATCACCTTTTAACCCATCCAAAGTGAGCACACACGTAAACAGTGAGCACACACACTTGGAGCAGTGGGCTACCATACACATTAGGGGCACACGGACAGCAGTTTGGGGTTAGATGCCTTGCTCAAGGGCACTTCAGCCATGAAGGTGGAGGAAGGGAAGGAGGAGGAAAAGGATATTCAACTATGAAAGCAAAGCAACAGCATATGGCCAAATCATCATGGTTTTTCTTTTTTTTTTTTTTAAAGAGGACTACTATAGTTTTCAGTCAATAAAACAAGACCCTGGATGCGGATAATAAGTGAAACCCTGATATTCTGTATATGTATGTCTTAGGATATTTTACAGTTCTTTTCTGTATGGAAATAAAATTATTAAATGTTTACATAAATTGCTGTTGTCTCTCTTTATTCTCTTATCCAGCATGAAATCTCATATTTTTTTAATCTGTCCATATAAAATGTATTCAAATATCACACAGCTCCACAGATGGCTAAAGTATCAGTTTATTATGCTTTAAAAACACTTTTTAGTAGTAAAGTGCTTGGTAAATCAAGACTGATGTCAGCTCTTAGCTTTTATTCATGACAGTCTTAAAATTATAACATCATTTTATATGACATCAAAAACATACAATATTTATTTGTTGTAAGCACAGATATGTCAATGTAAAAAATATGCTTTTATATTATTTTAATACTAAGACATTTTTTCTTAAGTAGATTGAAACTTTCATTTTCAGGTTACACTCTCGTTCTGTGGATTTGTATAAGTGATCTCTCTCTTCCTTTCTCTCTCTCACCCCCCCCTCTCTCTCTATGGGTTATTACATTTAGGATTTAACATATATCTAATATTTCAATTTGAAAAGATAATCACATACAAGCTTTTCATGTCTACTGTGCAAAAAGGCACACGGCTCCAGACTCTGCAATTCGATCCTGAACTTTTTTTATTTTACTTGGCCATATGCTGTTCATCTGTTGTGTGTTCGGTTGCATAATTCTTCCAATGTCCTTGTGGATTTACTGTGGGTTCTGGTTTCCTTCTGCTTCCAAAAAACATTCACAGGTGTGTGTGTGTGCGTGTGTGTGTGTGTGTGTGTGTGTGTGTGTGTGGTAGTCCTCAGTGATGGACTGCCATAACATCTAGGGTGAACTTGCTTCGAGATCCACTGCAACCCTTACCAGGATGAAGTAAAGAATAAATGAATGAATGACAGCACGGTGGCATTGTGGTTAGCACATCCACCTCACAGCAAGAAGGTGCTAGGTTCCGGTCATGGGCTCGGCGAAGGTGTTTCTGTGTGGAGTTTGAATGTTCTTCCTGAGCTTGAGTGGGTTTCCTCCAGGTGCATTGCATGTACAAGATGATACCTTATATAGCATAGCGTCTATTTGGCATGACATCCATTAGGGAAGTGCCTAACTGAGAAAATCAACTTAGCGTCCATCTGGGATGACATCAAGGAAATAACTTATTAGGAACTGAGCTGGCACTCATGCACTGCAGACGAACACAGACACAATTTCCTGCAGGACGAAAATCGGCGCACTACAGTACTTTCCGGGTTGCTCACGCGAAAGGTGATGAATGATGAATGCTGCTCAGTCCTCTTTTTTCAAAATGCAAAAAAAGTTAAAGATATAAATCAATAAAACATTACCACAACAATACTGCCGCAATACTACTGTTAAAATGATTATTATTATCGTTATTATTAAAAATAATTACAACCACAATAATAGACTTTACAGACACTTGTCACTTTTTGCACACAAACACTTTACAGACTTCTACTTCTCTAAATCGCCACTGCAATAAATTATTGCCTGAACATTTGCATTTTATATATTTTATATTTTTTTGTATCAT
>JBCNYG010000013.1:10648836-10664999 GCA_039654305.1 Porochilus rendahli | reverse complement strand
ACATTTTGGACAGTCGTACTAAGCATTTCACTACATATTGTACTGTGTATAATTTGTATGTGACAAATAAAATTTAATAATAACGACCGGGCCCGTGCTACTGAATGACGTCATTCGGTGGAGGGATACGTCGTGGAAAAGGGCGAATCACCTCCTCCTCCCGGTTTGTGGTTTGGCGGCGGAGCAGTGGGTTTCACCTCAGTTTCCGGTCCAAGATTTCAAGACGTTGAGGTTACCGAGAGCTCTGATTATACCTGGCCGGATAACGGCTCATATTTCAGTCTGAGAACCCCGGGGCTCAGTTTACGGCGGATTTTCTGCATCTCACGCATAATACAACATGGTGAGTAAGGACTGCTTTTCTGCAGGGTGTATAACTAATGAAGATCTGGTGATAATTCCAGCTCGACAGAAGGGAGGCCAGTAAAGCGAACAGCAGCACAGTAACGGAACCAACTACAGCTGCAAAAAACACGCATTAATTGTAGTGAGTGTCCTTAGTAGTAGTAGTAGTAGTACGGCGTTTATGACTTAAGCCGGTTGTATACGCACGCAGAATATGAATATGAACACGAACATGGCTGCTGTGGACGACATTTTACAGGACAGGGTATTAGTTAAGTGACTGGCTAAATTAGACGTCTGATAAACTGGAGCTTTGTAAAGGCACACTGTGGTTCGAACCTACGACATTTCCTTTAGTGCTCCTGGCTAACGGTTACAATAGCTAGCATTATAATTTGAGGTGCTGTAAAAAGCCTCGTTGCCTTTTGGAGAAAATGAGTGGGCGTGTTAATAACAGGTGGGACAAAAATAACTTCCCTAGGCTAACAGTTCGGTTTAAATCTACAGTTAAAGCAAACCCCGAGCACAACAGAACGCTCTGCGTACGAATTTAACTTTTTAGCATTCTAGCTTTCTAGAAAATTCCACCGGTCCGGTTTTGGCTAGGCTAACACGCGGGCTCATTTCGTTGCGCACAGCTGGGATTAATAAAGCATTCACGGTTTTTCTGGTATATTCTACAGAGTATGTTGTTACCTGTCTAAATTTAGTACAAGCAATGTGGCTTTTTTTAATTTAAAGCGAATAATTTTTGGACAGTATTCATAGCAGCTTTACAAACTGCACACAAGTGTGAAATTAGCTAGCGGGCAGCTCCCCCGCTTCCTCCTCCTCCTCCTCCTCCTCCTCCTTCCCTCTGCATTGAACCAAATCATCTGCAGCACCCTGACACTGGATCTGCACTGGCAGAAGAACCTCGGCATCTGCCTTTTAGGGCTGAAAGTCATAGACACTGCACTGGTTAACTCATTAAGAAGGAATCTGAGTTGACTTTAGCCATAATGATCCTCTAAACAAGATGTTCACTGTCTAATAGAATTTCAGATCAGACCCAGCCAGACATACCTGTCTGTGTACATTGTTAGCCACTGTCTGGGTTTAAAGTGCTTTTTAAATCCACATTGTTTTCAGAGATGTTTTTGTATAGTCATATAGTTCTATAGATGCCAATGTTATGTAGTATGTGTTGAAAGTAATTTGTCCATATAGGTTGGAGATGCTTTTTAGTAATATTTTATAGATCCAGAGGGTTATTTATTTATATTTTTGCTGTGTCATTCTGCACTAATCTTGTCTCTGTCCCATTAAATTCACACTTGATAATCTACCTACATATGTCCCCCAGGAGCAGCTTGTTAGCATACAGTATGTTTTTTATTTGGTGTCTTGGGCTTTTTAAAATATTTGTATTTATTTTATTATTTGTTTATTTATTTATTTTTTGCACTTTGATCACTTTTCTCTCTCTGCTTTTTGTTTGAGGTAATAATGTTTGTGAAAGTTAGGGGTTATGTTTTGGGAGATGTTCAAAGTCCAACTGCTCCAAATGCAGATCTGTTTTCATTTAATCTATAATTTAGACATTTCAGATTTATTCCAGTGATTACCCTTGTGTCTCTCTGTTACTGATAATAGATTCCAAAATCAGGTTTCATCTCTTTGTTCAGGATAGCATCTCTATTTGATAGTCATGAGGGAGGATGGCGAACAAGGATGATCATTACCAGTACTAAAAAAAGCCTTTTTGCTAAACTGTTCTTCATATTTCTGCGACTCCAATGTTCTCCTGAAGAAATGTAATTTTTCTCAAAAACAGCCCTTCAAATTATTCATTTAAAAATGCTGTCAATCAATTCATTCATGTTTTCATTTGCTAAACCGCTTAATCCTACTATGGTTCAGGGGAGGCAGTAGCCTATCTCAGCTGACTCTGAGTGAAGGGTGGCGTGCACCCTGAACAGCTCGTCAATCCATCGGAGGGCCAACACGCAAACAGCTGTTCACACACACATATTAGGAATTTTGAACAGCCAATTTGCCTAATGTGCACAGTCTTTGAACTGTGAGAGGAAATTGGAGTATCTGAAGGAAACCCATGCAAGCACGGGAAGAGCATACATATTTCAAACAGAATCTCTCTCAAGGACCCCAGGATTCAAATCCAGGATCCATTTGCTGTGAGACAGAGGTGCTAACCACTATGCCACCGTGTTATAGCCAAAATAAATTTTAAGGCCAAAAGTTTTTGGACATTTGCCCGTTACATTATGTGTGCTTTTTACAAGTTGTTGCTTTATAGAATGACTGTTTTTTGTAGTGTTTAGATTTCCCTTCACTAAAAAAAAAAACAAGGGCCCAAATCCCCATACCCCTGTGCACAAGGTGCAGTCCATGAACTTGTGGTTTGCCAAGTTTACAGTCCTGACCTTAACACCACTGAATGCCTTTGAAATGAACTGAAAAGCCATCTGCACACCAGGCCTCCTAGCCTGATATAAGTGCCTGACCTCACTAATGCTTGTGTGGCTGACTGAGCACAAATCTACAGTAGGTGCTTCATTTTCCAGTGGAAGGCCTCCATAGAAGTGAGGTTGTTATACAACAGCAAAGAAGGATTCAGATCTCTGGAGATGCTCATGGATTTGGAAATGGCACATGTTGGTGTGATTTCCATATATTTCAAGTCATATGATGTATATCACATACAGGATCAAATCACCAAATTCTTTTGTCCAAAGATCACATGCAAAATGTGTGTTGTGGCAGGTAGCATATACACTGCACGTGTTGGGTTAGTTCATCGCTTGCAGATTAAATGCCATTTCTTGTAGAGCAACATCATCAAATATAATTGTTTGTGGCATGTGAGATGGGTTTTCTCAGTTTTATGTGGTGTTTCTTCATCTGCTACTGATTGGAAACTGTAGGATTGTGTAGCTGGATACAAAATAAACCACTCCAAAGCTGATTGTGAGCTTGTTGATTATTCCTTGCTGGAAGGTACTACTGAGTTCACGGCTTGCGCGTGCAACACACACACACACACACACACACACATTATGTTGGAATGCTAGGGAGAGAGCTGCAGGACTTCAGTCGTTATAAATGCTGTTTAAAAGTCTTTGATCAACATCTGGCTTCTCTAAGCCAAAGGGTAAACCGTTACAAAGATGCTATTTCCTGTTTACCTTCTAACCTTTGCTGTAGGATGCAGGTCCACAGTAAACATTTGTGTTCTTGTTCTAAGCAATATTGAATAGATCCTTATAGCTTAGATGCTTCATGTACTTGCTCAGTTGTGTCGTCAGTTTGGTTTTTTTTTTGTTCATCAGTGTTGTATCACCCATTTTTTTTTCCCTGTAGTTTATGAAAATAATTGGAGCTAATGGTGCAAGAGCACAGCATAAAAAAACAACAACAAAAAACCTATTGGGTGCAATGTATAAATATATCTGTGAGGGTTGTGGCAATCTACATAACCTGTTCTCCAGGACAAACATCCATTCACAGTAGGCAGTTAACCAAGTTTGCATGTTTTTGGATTGTAGCAGGAAACCGCAGTGAAACCCAAGCAAGCACTGCGAGAATTGAGTTGTAAGTTATACGTTTGGATTTGTCAAGTAGTCAGTCATACCTGGCTGGTTTCAGTATTGTTTTGCTTCTTGAGTGTAGGTACAGTACAGTGTTAGTCATTTTACCATACTTGCCCTTTATTTTCCCCACGAAGAGACAGGATGATACATTTCAATGATGCGAAACGTACGTCGTTGCTCTGGGCTGAAACATAGAAGTATGTAACTAAGTAAAGTACAGAGTGAAGCCACCCAGTTTTAGCAGCTGATTAATGAACTGTCATAGAGAAGTGCTATAATTTTATGTGTGCTACATTGGTGACCCTCTTAGTGGCACTCTCTAATTATACCCAGTGTGGCTATTTCAGGTTGGAGAGACTTTATACACGTCCTTCAATACACTAGTTTTATGTGTGTGGGTACAACTGGAGTCTGATAATGACACTGCATTATGGTTTTTGTCTTTGCTGCAGGCAGATCAGCTGACTGAGGAACAGATTGCAGGTGAGTAGACTCGGTGTTGGTTTCATCACATGGCTAACATTGTTGCATAAATTCCCTCTGTTCTTCCTGAGCACGCAGAGATATCAAGTACAGTGCCTTTCACTGAAATTACTGAATATATTTCCACTCTAAGAATATGTGATTATTGTTCTTAACATGCATTTGGAAAGCATTGGAATATTCTGCAAATTTTCTTTTCGTGATCCCATTTCATAGTTTTTCTTCATGCATGCATCATATGTAGGAGCTTTTGAACACAATATACGTTTATCTTTTCTTTCCTTCATGGCATGAAGGCTGAGGCTGGCTCATGTCCATTATGGCAGAATAATTAAAACTGAATCAGTTAAAAGAATTTAAAATATTGGTCTGATACAGATTATTTTTGGATTCTTGGGAGCATTGAAAATGGTAATTTCGCTACCTGATATGGGGGATCCTGGGAAGGGTGAATTTACCCATGTATAATTTTTTACGTTTTTATTAAAACTCTTTTTCATTCCTTATTGGAACTGTTTTATCATAATCGTGTTGTCTTATAGGGTTTTTTTTTTTTGTCACTGCGACTAAAATCTTGATTTAATCCTCCAGAATTTAAGGAGGCGTTTTCCCTCTTCGACAAAGATGGCGACGGCACTATCACCACCAAAGAGTTGGGAACTGTGATGCGTTCACTTGGCCAGAACCCCACGGAGGCTGAGCTGCAGGACATGATCAATGAGGTTGATGCTGATGGTGAGACTGCAGTACAACAGTTTGATGCCAATACGCAAGCCAGCAAACTCCACTGTCTGTCAGCTTTATGCAGGAAGTTCTAATTGCTTATCTAGATTTGCTCTAGTGGTGATGATGATGAAGTGTGGTATTTCCTTAGGCAATGGAACAATTGACTTTCCAGAGTTTTTGACCATGATGGCCAGGAAAATGAAGGACACAGACAGTGAAGAGGAGATCCGAGAAGCCTTTAGAGTCTTTGACAAAGTCAGTACTCTCCATTAGCTAAAAGCCTGCAGGGAATGCATGATCTACCTGAAAACACCTTATTGTACTTTACTTCACATGGAATCAAGTTAATCTTTTAGCATCAAATGGCTTCCTGATGGTATTTGAAAGCATTATTACTAAACAAGATGAAAAGGCCTTTCGCATTGTATTTATTTTTTTAACGATAAAATAAGTTTATTATTATTATTTTTTTTAAATCCTGGATATAATTGTATTTGTTTGTAATTCTGCTTCTCCCACCTCATGCCTTCTAGGACGGAAATGGCTACATCAGTGCAGCTGAACTGCGTCATGTCATGACTAACCTTGGCGAGAAGCTGACAGACGAGGAAGTGGATGAGATGATTCGAGAGGCTGACATTGATGGTGATGGGCAGGTGAATTATGAAGGTAAGCTGGCCATCCCTGACACACAACAATTCAATGTATCATACAGGACTGCAGTTGTTTTGTGTGTTTACATCATAAATTAAAATGTTTTTTGTTATTTGTCACACTAGTTATAACTGCTGACGGTCTAATGATGTTTTTAAAGTATTTTAGTGTAAAAGATTAATTTAACAGAATTGCATCACACTGTATGTTAAAAAAATCATGCGCATTAATTAATTATTATGATTAGTGGTAGTAGGTAGTAATTACTTGTCCACCTCACAGCAAGAAGCTGGGTTCGAGTCTCGGGCTCTGGGGATTCTGTATGGAGTTTGCCTTTTCTCACTGTATTTGTGTGTGTGGGTTTCCTCCGAGTACTCCGGTTTCCTCCTGCAGTCCAAAGACAAGCATGTTAGGCTAATTGGCTGTTCCAAATTGTGTGTGTGAGCGTGTCAGTTTTGCAGTGGTCTGGGGATAAGCTTCAGTCTCTCCTCGACTCTAGTACGATTAAGCAGTTCGGTCAAAGAACAAATGAATGAAAATCAGTACCTGTAATTTCACACAGCTCCAGAGTGACCTGGGCTCTTGTTCTAGACACTGGACTTCTGTAACAATGAAAGGGGTGCTCTACCAGAGTGGTTTCTTTATCCTGGAGTCTTCCCTTAATAGCTGGGATACACTGTGGTTTCTCTGGGACACAGTGGGTGGTTGAGGGTTATGATGTTGGTACCTAATGGTGATAAAGCAGATTTTGCAAAGGTTAAGTGAGGTTCAGATGGACCACTTCAACAATTTCAAATCATCACCTTGCTGATTGTAGCTCTTCATGATGTCCTCACCCATTAATCACTGTTTTTTGTGTGCTTTTCCTATTTCACCACGTTACACAGAATTTAGCTATTAGAATAAGTTTTTTCATCATTGATCTTGGTTTCCACTCTTGCTTTAATGTGCACTTGCATGTACTCCTGACAAAAAGCAGATCGGCTGTCCCAAATGCTAGGGCAGATGTACCAGCTGGTTTGGCTCCTCAGAATTAATGGGGGATAAACACTGTGACCTAGCAGTTGAAGAAACACTTTTTTAAATTGGAAACTAATCTGCATAGTTCACTTTACCCAGTTTGATTCCCAGTATCGTGTCTGTTGAACATGTATCTTCTAATCGGGGCTGCTATACTGCTACTATATGTAGTTATATGTTAATTTATTTTGATCAAAGATGTGCGGCACAGATCATATGGCATTAATGGAAATAAACTTTTTTTCTTTGTGAAAAATTTTACCTGATTGCTTCTAATCTGTTGCATTTTTCTGTGTTTCAGAGTTTGTGCAAATGATGACTGCAAAGTGAAAGATATTTTCCTTTTTGTCTCTTTTACATTGCTTGTCCTACTAAGATCCGAAGTTTACTTCAGTGAAAATTCAGAATTACAAATTTCGCCGACACCAACCGAAATACAACTAAAGTGTAATTTGTTGAGAAAGATTGCGAACAGATGTGAACGGACCAAGCTTAAATGCATGAGCCATTTTGGAACAGATGTCCTTATCTTTCACAATTTGAAGACACTGGTGCAATTAATTGTTAAAAAAATTGATAATGTTAATAGTAATGAAGTGACCATACATGTGTAGGATGTGATGAACATAATGAATAAAATAACTGAATTAAGCGTTCAAAAGGGTCAAAATGCTGCATTCAATTTGAGAACAATTGCATGTGCCCTTTGTGGTGAAGTCATGCTTCAACTTTGCTGCTCTGTTCCAGTCCAAAAATTAAAAGGTAGCACAACTGGATGTTTATACACAGATACTGTATTATGCATCATAATGTCTCCTTAAACATCATCAAATTATGGATCACTGAAGTTTAATGGCTACTGAACTGAAATATTCATGTTAGCCAGCTGCTAGATTTGACAGGATTGTCTTTATTACAATGGGCTGTTGTATGTGCTGGCTAAAACCTTTACACAGGCACTGGTGTATAAAGGACATGGACTGGTGAACTGAATATGGGTTGACTAATGTAAATGGTGTGACTGAAAATACGGAGATTAGTCTTCAATGCTATTTAGCAGTGTTAAGCTTTTTAAATGTATCGTTTTTCCATTGTGCTTGTCTGGTGAACTTTGCGTCGCCTGTTGTTGTACTAGCATGATCTCTGTTTTAATCATGGTTTTAAGATGTGCCATATACTCTTAAGCCACAGTCTTCTCTCCAAACATCCTTTAGTCACTTAAAGCATATTTAAAATTGAATATGTACACACCCTCTTATATTTGCATTTTGGTGTTTAAAAAGAACAGTATATTCATTTACAGATGGAAATAATGCCACTTATTTAAATAGTTGTTTGTATCTTGCTTTTGTGGGTTCGTCAGAGCTTCTTGTTCAGTCTAAAATCTCACCTGCGCTTTGCTTGCAATATGACTTACAAAAAAGAAAAAAGGAGAGAGAAAAAACCCAACAACAACCAGGGTCCATTAGTGCAGGACGAAGGTAAATTAGTTGCATTTATACCAAGTAATGTTGGCTTTTGTGGGTCATTATTATTCCAGTGATCTTACTGTGGGTGATGGAGAATTGTACTGTTCTACTCTGAACAGTACTTTTTATGATTTTTGGTCAAAATGTATAAATGATAGAAGACTGAGGAATTAACATGTGCAAAGTGTATGAATAATATGCACAATATACAGTATATAAATGTTTTCCAATAAAAATAAATGTATACTTTATGCTTGCATTCATGTTTTCACTGTCTCTTTTCTGCTTGGTTTCAGCATGCATTGCATGATTCATAGCTGAATCTGATAGTTTTTCCTTTTTACAGTTCAGTGTAAATGCAAAGAGAAGGAACTGTGGTTTGTTTATTGGGGGTGGGGTGAGATTATCTAGCATGTAGCACATTAAGCAGTTGTTTGAAATTTGACCTAATATGTTGGTGGGCATAATGTTCATTAAATATTTCTCTATTATATAAGTGAGGGTGGTGTCCTGCTTTCGAGTTGTAAATATTTACAAGAGTATCTGTATTTCCTTTAAGAAGAGAAATAAATTTTTATGCATATTTTGAAACAAACCTAAACAAAAGAAAAGCTTTAATTTTCCTGTCCTGTTCAAGATAAATGCATTATTCTAAATAGTCCACATCGTTATCATAATTGTCATGATTTCATCACATATTAATGATTTTTTAAGCACGTTATTATAGTGGTGCCTTTGTTCATTAACTTGTACCGAGCCATTGTGTAATCTCTATCAGTTTGATGTTTTCTCTGTTCTACACACTATTTGGCACTGCAAAATTGTTAACACTCTATGGTGCTGTGTTGCCAGGTAACACAGCCTGTTTTAGGTGAGGTTTGTTGGTTTGTTTTTATTATAAGACATTCATTTATTTAGTCAGTGCAATCTTAGGGAGGGGAAACTCAAACGCTAACCAGTGAAAATATGGGATAAGTGGTCACATGAACTACAGGGGTTTATTTTACTTCTTTCAGCACATGAGCATGGCACACAGCCCCATATTTTATTTGAAAGTGTGTTTTCCTCCAGATAATCATCTACAAAAAAATTTAAGTCGCCTTCAGTGAGTGAAATGTATCATAAGAAATGACAAAAAATTGCAGGCCATAAGCGCACCATAATGGACCCGCCTAGGTAGGAATATAAACAGACTAGCATTTAGTATACAAATATATTTAATTTGCAAAGAATTTTTGCATTTTTAAAAAATATTTTGCATTATGCATGTGTTGTCAATGTATTTGATATTATTTGTTTCTTCTTAGGAATATACAGTTCACCTATTATATCTGCTCACAGATGATTCTGGACATGTTCTGTGGCACTTCAAAAAGGGTATAAAACACTGCCAGGTGTGAGTGTAAGTGATAGTGTGTATTGGCCCTGTCATGGATTTGCATGCTGCTTCAGGTGTACCGTCTTCTCTCTTCATGTGCTTCAACCTCAATGTGACCATAGTACGCTAAAGCAGATGAATGGATTCCACACTGGTACAATGTTGCCTGAGAGTAAAATCTAGGAAATATTAGTTTTTATTAAATGTAAAATGTATAATACATGAATAAAACTAGATAAACCTCTTTGTTAGAGTGTTTAGTATGTTTTCAATAAATATATTTTTATGCATGAAAATATCAAGTGTTTTATTTTGTCCATTGTGGTATAATCGTGACTTGGTACAACAAGCAGGTTTTGGGAAGGTGAGAAGTACCTCAAGGTCAGGATTGAACCAGGGAACGAGGACCACTAGAGAGAGCTGTTTCATTACAATTCTAAAAAGGCAGAAAAATTTGCAGGTACGGATTATTATTATTATTATTAAAAATAATAAAAAAATATTATTTAATTTAAAATAAGCGTGGTTGGTTTTGGTGTAGAAAATCAGTCGCCAAATGAGAATTGGCGTAATCCAGGTGCTAAGGTGGCAAAAGTGCTGAGAATTTCAACTAACCAGGAGGTATAGATAATGTGTCAAAATCTTCTTGTCCCCAAAGTGAATCCCACTACTTAAGCTTTTTACACCCAAGCCTACTCGCTCATCAGGCTGGAACTTATCCCCGGTGTCTGTAGCACAGTGGGAGTCTAACAGGGACTGTGTCATCAGACCGGCACCACTAAAAAGTGGGTCTGTCTAGACAAAAATGTACATAACTAAGTAAAAGTTATATTAAGTAGCTACTTTCATGAATTAAATTATGTAAGTGAATAACAATAATAATATTTTTTTTTACACCAATGAATTTAAATAGATGCTAAACTGATTCTGTTAGACTGATCCATAGCTTGCAAGAATTAAAAGTTTTTCTTGGAAATTAAGTTCATTAGGAGAACAAGCATTCCAATAACACTAAAGTGTCAACATGACAAATGCTTGCCGTAGGTATAATAAGATAGTTACTTTTTACCTTCTCTGGTAAAAATATCTACTAATTTAAATGAGTAAATATACACTGAACCAAAAAAATATATATATAAATGCACAAATTATTTTTATCAAAATATTTTTAGACAATGGATTATATTTTTTTCACAATTCATGACTTATCACACCCTGAACCAACCAGGGGTCAGTACCGAGTGTGCCACCATCATGTAAAGTGCTACATCTCCGACAAATAGAGTTAACGAGATGATCAATAGTGGTCTGTGGAATGTTGTCCCATTCCTCCCGCAGCACAACTCAGAGCTGGGCCATGCCATGCCTTTTATTATCCCTGGTGCAAGGATTGCCTCTGTATTGGTCACACTGACTGACCAACTCAGTGTTATGCATTATGCCACTGATGGGTGGAGTAAATCAGTGATTGCATAATCTCAGATGGATGTGGTATGAGAAGTGGGTATCGAGATTTCAGCAGAACAAATCATGCTGTCCTCTAATAAACACTATGAGCATTTTTTATTGAAGATCAGTTTAACTCAGTGTTGATATTTTTGTTCAGTGTAGTTGTTTGTTTTTTCTGACAGCACGGTGGTGTAATGGTTAGCATATCTGACTCATAGCGAGAACGTCCTAGGTTTGAACCCTGTGCTCTTCAATGTGGAATTTGCATGTTCTCCCCATGCTTGCATGGGTTTCCTCTGGGTAGTCCAGTTTTCCCTTACAGGCCAGGGACAGTCACGTTGGGCTAATTGGCAGCCTCTAGGTGTAAATGTGAATGGTCATGTGTGTAGATGAGCTCTTTAGCCCAGAGATGGCTGGGATAGGCTCCAGCCTCAATTCAATCCTAGTAGCATAAAGTGGATTGGCAAATGAATGAATATATGGTTTTGTTTTAAATAAACGGCTGCTTAGTTTTGCCACCTTGCAGTTTTAGGGTTCCAAGCTTAGACCCAATTCCTGTTTTTTCTGTGTGGAGTTTTTTCATGTTCTCCCTGTCCACTCATGGGGTTCCTTCAGGTTCTTCAGCTTCCCCGAAAGCATTCCAGTATCTGGATTTGCTACTCTAAAGTGGTGAGGTGAGAATGGACTGCAGTGGGCTGGCATCCCGTTCTCTCCCTCAAACCTTGTGCCAAGTGTTTTTTAGATCAGTTCTGGACCCAAGTCAACCCTGACTAGGTTAAAGTGGTTAGTAAAGAAACGAATTAATGCTAATTAGTCATCTTGTTATTTTCTAATCAAACAAGCCAGCCATGTAATTTTCAATATACTTGACATCTGTAAAGCATACATAATTTTCTTTATCTGTTAAATGAATGAGCTGTTTGAGTGATTCCAAATGGACATGGGTTCACTCACCTGTGTCTGGCTTGAGAAGTACGTGTTTGGGCACATATCAATTGATTAATGTGTGAGGCAAAACCACACCAGGAAAGACCACTGCAAAAATGACAAGAAACCATGGGAGATGGTACAAAATCACTTAGAAAAGTAAAAACCCAGACCAAATGGAAATGATGAATAGAGCTGAAATAACCCATTGAATTAACAGACTGAATGAGCACTTGGCCACCCACAATCATTGTGGAAAATATACTGAATCTCTTATGTAGAATCGTAAGATTGCTGTTATGACTGTGGGAAAGGTCTGTGTCGACTGTGCAGTGTTCACATAGCTGCTGAAAAGATTTATTGACCTCGTTGCAAATGGTGGAGAAAACAATCTGTAATCACCACCAACACACACACACTCACAGCTAGTGAACATGAACTTTGTTCAGGGAAACTATGGTATACCACTTCATGCTCTCTATCAATAGAAAGGCTAGGAGTTCTATATTTCCGTTGTCAAAAGATTTTTCGGTTCTCAGACTGCATCTTTATGTGAGATGCACCTTTTTGATTTTGATTTTTTGAATGAAGAAATTGTTTCTGAGAGTTGAAAAAGATGTCTCATGAAAGATCATAAACAGCCCAAAAAAATTCATTGCTGATGTTATTTATGAAATTGACCTATAATTTCTTAGAATCATAAACTTTTCAAAGTGTTGAACTGTCTGTATTTTAGTGCAGCGCAATGCAGAAGATTGCATTTGCCCTACACCTTATTATGCACAAAACCAAGTATGAGTCATAGTATTTTAGAAGTAACTTCAGAGTCTGAATTTCTGATGCTGAGATAAAGGAACATGAAATGGAATAAATGTGCTCAAGCATGGAAGACCTGTTGGATATCATGGTAACTGAATTCTTGAACAGAAATACTCAACATATTTGTATTCACCTCTAATCTTGTCATGGCATCCACAAAGGGCATGCTGGGAAATTACCACAGGCTGCCTAAATATAAAGCATCCAGAAATCTTGCTAGCTAAGTGTGATTTCCTCACAAAGTAAAGGTCATGTTGATTGAGTTACGAGATGACTACATAGTAACATGAGGTACCTTTAGCCACAAGCTGACTGCACAGCAATAAATTGAAGAAGAAGCCTATAAATTTGTAAATTTTTAAATAGTGTTAATGTGAGTGTGCTATCCCTCCCACGCACATGCATACATGCCAATTTTGCCCCATAGCTCTTGTCCATGGATAGCTGGATTCAAATGTGAAAAGTGTCCTAACATTTGTTATAATAAAATATAGTTTATGATAATAATAATAATAATAATATAGTTTATGTGTGTACCTGCTTTATTGTGTCCACTCCCATCTGGATAAGGGAAGTGGCACATTGAGGATTTTTTTGGACTTCTCCAGTGCCTCTAATAGGCTGGCGGGGAGGGGGGGAGGGGGGGCATAAGCATATTCAAGAAGAACACATAAAGACTGGACAAACTGATCAGGCGGGCTGGCTCTGTGGTCGGTATGAAACTGGACTCTGTGGTGACGGTGGCAGAGCTGAGGACTCTGAACAAACTGCTGGATATCATGGACAATGCCAGCCACCCTCTGCACACCGTCATCTGCAACCAGAGGAGCCTGTTCAGTGAAAGATTGCTCCCTCCCAAGTGCAGGACCAACAGCATTGAGAACTCCTTTGTCCATCATGCCATCAAGCTGTACAACTCCTCACTTGGGGAGAGGAGGACATAGAGTACAGAGAACAGTAGAGAAGGGGGGGTAGACATTTACATCCATTTACATTTATTTACATTCACATTTACTTGTGCAACACATGCACACACAGAAATTAACACTTTTTCTTTGGTGCAATAACTTCACTCTATATGTATATATGTATATAACCTCATTCTCAGCTATAGTGCAATAATGTCTAAATTATATTCAATACAAGCCATATTTAGCTCTTTATATTTACCTATATTACTTAATTTCCATTCTTTTATATGTTGTATATTAGCTAAGTGTTTACTGTTTATTCTTTATCTATGTTCTGCTTTTCTGGAAATTTATATATATAAACATCTATATACACACACATCTATATATGTAAAAAGAAAGTTTGCAAGGCTTTCCTTTTATTTTCTTTTAAAGATCTGTTTAAAAATAATTCATTTTGGATTTTATTACTTAAAAATGTACGTCACTTGTAAAATGAAACAATCGATGAACAATCTGCATAAATGCTGCTTGTAATCCAGACAAATCTGAAACTTTTAAAGATGCCGGCTTGCCCTGAACAGAATTCAAATAGTTTTTTATTGAAAACATGTGACTTTTTCTGTGTAGCAAAACCTCCACAAATTTACTGTCAGTGATCCTTTCATAACCCATTTCAGATATTTTTCATCGACATCGTACAATTAACGCTCTGAACAAATCCGCTTTATCTTTTCTTTCCCTCGCGGCTGCGTTCCAGACGGCCGGGACAGGTTCGGATCGATCACAACTGAATGACCAGACAAAAACTGAATTAATCGTCAAAATAATAAAAAATATCCCTACTTTGACAGAATATCTTTAATTTCTTTTGCTTTGGATGTTGTTGAATTGTTGTGGGTTGTTTGGGGCATTGAAAATAACATAGAGGATTCTCAGAAGGGTGAGCCAGGCTCTATAAAATGGATGAATACACAAGTGCAAATACAAGACACTGAAGTTCAAGTCTATGGAAGATGGATGATTCATGCAAGTGAATAATCTCTCAGTTTGCACAAAATATAGATTGCATTAATGTCAGTTCTGTTTTTTTTTTCTTTATGGAAATGTTAAATTTAGTATTACATTTCACTTTTAGATTTAGAGATTATTCCTAGGTACGCTGGAATGTTCAATTTAACAAGTCATTGAGATCATACCTTTCAAAAGTCTAAATATAGTCTGATTCAGCAATGGTTTCGCAGCAGCTCAGTGCTCAGACAAGATGATAAATTAGACATGGTAAAACAGTCAATACATGGACACCCTATAGATCTGAACTTCCTGAAAAAGAGTTTATGCCCAGCTCTTATGCTCGCTTCTACAAATGTTATCTGAATCCTATGGACTTGTTCATAAAAACTGAATCTGATTATGATGCCCATACTGTATAGTGTATAATATAGTAATTATTTGTGTCACACTATCTGGTGTCACGCGGAAGTGGTTTTGGCATTTCCTTTCAAGGGAGGTTTTTCCCCCGTTGTGACCTCTGGATCAGTTAATCATTCATTCATTTTCTGAACCACCGTTAGGGTCGCGGGGAGGCTGGCACCCAGCTCAGCCGACTCTGGGCGAGGGCAGAGTACACACTGGACAGCTCGCCAGGCCATCGCAGTGGATCAGTTATGAGAGATCATAATATAAAAGCATGTCGCAACAGTGTACCAATGCTTAAACATGTGCAAATTGAAACAAATTCAGTTAAATTCAATTTCAAGCCGTGTAAATTTGTCATGAACTTTGTGATAAAGTGCTGTTTACTGCTGATGCTAATCTCCAGAGTGTCGACAGAGCTGAACAGTAAATTTGGCATATTCAGATACAACTCTGGCTGCATTAATCAAAGCAGATGTTGTTTTTGTCTTTACTTGCTCATATTGTGTACATCTGGAGAGGCATGTTCTATCATGTTAGTGTACTTGTGGTGTGCTATGAACACAAACTAGTGATTGTCAGAGGCATAACTGACTTTGCCTGAAAACCCTGTTCCTGTATGGAGTGCATTCTTTTGTTTCCCGTCTATTTACTTTTCCTTAGTTGTCGGCTCGGTGCTTGACCTCCGTACCACCCTGCTGCAGGCATCAAGTCCCTGTTTTCATTCAAGTTGCTCTGTTTTCATTTAGCAAGCCGTGATGGAACCACAAACCAGTCTGCTTCATAATTACTGACAGATACGGCTGCTGAAAGATTCAAGCCTGCCGTTTTTATTATTTTGAAACTTGTGTGTTTAGGATTTTGTATTCCCTGATTTCACAATGATTTAAGGTAGACAGTTTCCAACTGTGGTGGCACAGTGGCTTACATGTTCACCTCACAGCAAGAAGGTCCCAGGTTCGATTTCTGGGCT